>JAYMSP010000727.1:0-42906 GCA_036897095.1 Plantago elongata | reverse complement strand
GGGGAGGTTGAACATGAGCAGGTCGAGATGAGATCTCATACTGTAATAAGGGCGGTATGTAGTTCTCAATGAAACTAGATCTCATGTACACCTGGTTTTCATGGTAACAAATGAGCACCATATTTATATGAGACGAAACCAAGTTCACAGTTCACACTTCATGTTAGGCATGCATCATGATGGGGTAACATGATATATATCACATGCATTTGTCAATGAAACTATCATAATCACCTCTTCTTTAGGTAACAAATGGGCACCATATTCTTTAGGGAAGAAACAAGTTAAAATTACGTGCTACGCATTAATCATGATAATTGATAGAGGTACTGCTAAAAGTGGACAGAGTGTTCACATCTGGTAAGATTTATATGTCTACTAACCCTGTTCCTAGAAATAGGATTCCCAAAAAAATAAAAAAATAAAAAAAATAAAAAAAGGAAAAAGAAAAAGAAAAACATCGCATGTATAAAGCAGATATATTATTCAGCAACACTTTGCAACATAAAGCTGTTACACAAAATGTCATGTAGTATTAACAAGATCTATTCCTAATGATAGGCAGATATATCAGTATCCAGAGCACTCACATTCTTGAATGTTATGGCTTATGGCCCTTTACTTCTTGCTTTTGGAATATATAGAAGTTTTGATGGAAAAAAAGAGTTACATAACAATTTAAACAATCACACAAAGAAGTAAGTGAATGTACCCTATAGTGTTTTCCATCAACATATCTTGTTGCACCTCTTGAGAGTCTATAGCGAATACAGTGCTTCGGGTCCAACCTATCCATAACAGGCTCAACATACTGCAAGTTTCAAGCATTTGATAATTAGTAGAGGAAGCAAAACGAAGTGGTACAATTCAATGAAGAAAGATGCACCATAAACTTTTGTACTCTCCGGGGTTGAAAAGTGAAAACATACCATGTTTAGCTGGTCAGAATACAATACGATTTCATAATACTGAGACAACTGCTCCAGAAAATAATCTACTCCAGGCCTCTTGTATGTTCTCCATCCTCTTTCACGCTTTACAATGACAAAGATATAGATGATAAATTATTTCAAATTTCAATAATGCTGATATAGAGTCAGTAACTGAAAGTTGAATGATATACACTCCAAAACAAACATTTCAAGGTGCAATTCACTCCAACCAGCAAACTGAGGCCGGAGAGCATGAACCACAGAAGTACAATACGAGTACATATAATAAAGCAAGAACATGAAACAAAGTAGCTACGGCTATGATACAAACCACTGATATACACTCCTGCCCAATGACACTCAAACCAATCAATAAAGAAATGAGAACTTCGAATCGAATCGATCCAAAATAAAATTATGGGAAATGAAACTACCTTCCAATCAGAATATATCAACGTCTCAGTTAGATCTAACACCAACGTAAAAACATGCTGCTCCATCGGGTGTAAATCAGGAAGAAGCTTGTCTGATATTGGTTCAGTAAAGCCCTGCCATACAGAAACCGTAAATTTTGTCAGAGGACAATTGATGATAAAATCTGAGTTGAATATGGCATGTGAACTGGTAAATTTACTAGAAATTCCAAATGATGTCTTAGTCTTACCCGAATGTGTTCCTCAGCTAATTTCCTCAAGTCAATGTAAACATCAGCCAACTTTGCAGGGCCTGTAAAATTGTATAACATATGCATCACAAAAATTGTTAATTTAGGGGCATTCTACTGCTAAAACTTCATATATAACAGAAAACACTGTTTATGTTAAATATAGAGGGTGAAGAAGGAATCTCTACTTAGAAAAGAGTACAACCTGCCAAAGCAGCAGCACGTAGATAACCTTGAAATTTCTGCATCAATACCGAGTAACAGAATTATTACATGCTCTTAGATACTAAATGCTACTGAAACTAAGCATATCCAATTAAAGTTTTATTGTAACTTAAGTAGCAAGCTCTGTCCATATGAAATAGAACCTCCTTTATAGCTTGATATTGTTCATTGATAAGCATAAGACCCATAAAAATCCAGATTGAAGACATCAGCTAAAAATGCTGTGATATTTGGTTTGGTGCATGAAAGGTGACACTACACAGGTAACTAGCAATGAGAATAGCCAGTAAATGTCGATCCTAGTAAGGCAAACAGCATTGATGAGCAGCAAAAATCATATGAAAGAGTACGATCATTACAAAAAATGAGGTTGCCCATAGTTCGCGTTGATCAGCAAATCATATTGTGGAGAACCAAAGTATAATTAGCATAGAATAAGCCACACAATGACTACAGCATCAATTAACAAAGAAGCATATTATACAACGGGGACATGATTCCTTCAGCATTCCAAATCGAAATTAGATGCTGCAAACTCCAAGAAGAGACCCCACACCATAATGATCCACCCTGAAACAAATTATAGAACTTTTTTTTTGTTACCTGGTAAGAACTTATACTTTCCAAAAACAGTACTTCCTCCGTCCGAGATCAATAAGGACATTTGACCAGAAACACATATTAAGAGTTTTGGTCAAATTTAGCTAAATGGACTATTATGTCCATGATATGTAGCATTGTGTATGTAGTTATATGCTAGTCAGTCATTATTTTCCTTGTTTAAGTAGGGGTGATTGGTAAACATGTCAACTAACAAGTAAATGCATGCATATATAATGAAAATTACCTATAATTTGGGTCAGATGAAAAAAGAAAAAAGAAACACGCCTATTTATTTGGGACCGAGTATGAAAGTTCTTATAGGAGTATAATTTTGTAATCTACTGGCCACATTTTAATTCTCTAATTAGACAACACCCTAATAGGTATATTTGAAGACACTTGAATTCATTGTTGATGTACTTGAATTTGACTTGAATTCCGTAATTGGCAGACACTTAAAAATTCGATGGGAATTCTATATCACACTTAAATTCCACTAGAACTCCAAAAAAAAAAAAAAAAAAGATTCATCTAAATAATTAGAACACAGTGTTTTGTATCTCCACTGCATAACCTTAAGGGTTATTTCCCCTTAAAACTCGACACACCCTACTTACAACTCTATGTTCATTCTTTATTTGTTTACCCCAATTTACTTGGTTTATGTGCCCAGCCTCTTTCACCAATTGAAACTGTTTATATTTGTGCTACAAATTAAAAGGATATCATGAAATATTGAAAGAAAACTTTCCATCTTAGGACCATAACCATAAAAATTACCATGCAATAGTTGGCTTTTCCGTCATTCTTGGCATATAACAATGACGGATATACAACTATGAGCAGTCTCAACTTTCAAATTGGTAGAAGATTCTTTGATCCCTCTTCAAGTAACATAAAGTCTCTCTTGAACTACTTAGAAACAACAAATGAACAAAGATAATGAAGAATTATAATGTGCATGAAAAGCCACGCAAAAGGGTCAAGGCACAATCACCTCAAGAGATGATGCATCATCTTCGATATTGACGTTTGCAGAGGCACGGAGGGCCTTCGCCTTTTGCTCAATCTCATCCAACGGGTATGCTGCAATTGAACATGTGCAATACAACTGATAATCAAAAACTTGGATAAAACTTGAGCATATAAAGTCTTATGGGTTTTGTCACTAAGCTCACTAATGTTTCTAATTTAGAACATCAACTAACCAAGTCAATAGGTGAACTAGACATTTTCATAGATTTAAACTTAGAGGAAAGTTCACAACCCGAAACAGATGAACAAACAATTATCTGTCAGGTACACCGAGAACACTTGATGCCAGGGCAATTAACAGCGGAGTGCTACATACCCAATCAAATCATTGTTTATTAACATAAAAATCATACTTAAAGGTCTCCAAATCAGTTACCATTATCATTGGCATCTAGAAAAAACGCCTATTCAAAATCTGAAAAAGTAAAAAATGTTTACGTTTCAGGTACAATTCAACCATTCTGAATAAATTCGATACGTTCTATAACTAAACTTAAAGTTCAAGCAGTAGCTCAACATAACAAGTGTGCAACAATGAAGCCGGACACTTAAGGCAGAGTGTGTCATAAACTCCGAAAACACTTGATGGCTCGGAGCCTTACAGCAAACACCACAGTGCTAATTTAACAGCTGAGTGCTAGGAAGCTACCTACTTAAACAAATCAGTGAAGCAGCAATCACTAAACATGTATCTATACGGCTCAATAATGCAATTAAGCTTAAATCAGTAGCTCAAACCTAACATAATGGCGCGTGATGGTACAAACGCAATTCGAAAATGAAAGTGAAGAGGAAACAAATTGACGGACCATAGGATGCGTAGCCGAGATAGGCGAGACCACCGGTGAGGGAGGTGAGGAGGCCGTACTTGAGAAAGCTCCAGGAAGAAGATTTCGCGGCGATCGGCTCGGCAGTCGGCGGCGGAGGCTGGTCGGGGATGATTGTGCTAGACGAGATGATTGGTTCTCTAGGAGGTTCTACGGAGACACTCGATGAAAATGGTCGGTTTTTCTTCGGTACAGTCGAACAGAGACGAGAGCGACATCGGATTATCGCGGACATTGTAGAAGCAGAAATGAATTCTGAGCTGAGAAAATGGTTCCTTCTTTGTTTAGGGTTTATGATAGATAGGAGGGGGTTTTGGGATTTTCTCACTTTTGCAAAGTAGATTGTTTATTTCTTACTCTCCAAGTCACAATTCATGTTTTTCTACCAATGTTACAAGATAGCTTATACATCAATAAACATACAAAAGATGGAAGTGTGATTGTTCGGGAATAATATTATGATAGACGACTAACATAGACCTCTCTAGTTCGTGTATAGGAGAAGATATATATTGGAGCTAGCGTATCACTCAAAGAGTAATTCAAGACTGCAATCCAAATAATTGGGACTTGTTACACAAGGAATGGGACGTTACAAATTGTATCAAAGTCGAGCCAACCAAAAACAACAAGTGGGACGATTGGTTCGGACATGGTGCAACGATGACATCTCACAGTCCAAGAGGAGAGATACAATAATACTTTAAGTAATTTTTAGATAGCTTAAAGGTATCGAAACCGCTACTCATATCAACCGTGATTCACTCATTTATGCCAGAGCGCTATGGAATGGAAACGGTTCCCATCATTTGCCTCATACTCTCTAGACCATGCATGAATTTGGTGCATTCGAAGGAACAAGAATAATTAATTTATTAGAGATGCTACCTCTTTTATCATGATCACTTGTGATAATACTATTAAACTTTAATCAATCAAGATGGGACAGAAATGGCAGAATGAATTAAATTGAAAAGTTATCGTACAGACGTATTCTAAATATACATTCCACTGTATCTCCAGAAACAAGGAACCAACATGAAGCATAGGAGATTGTGGAAGAAATGAAAAGCAACATTGTAGGGGTATAGGAGGAGTTGATTCAGCGGTCTTTAGAACACAGTGAAGATGCAGACCGTTTGTTTAAAATTGAAATTGAACATAATTTTTAAAAATATTTTGTAACTTTTGAATATTTTGAGTTTCAACTCATATACTATATGAAACTTTCAATCTTTCACGGATTGTATTTTAATTAGGATATGAATGATGTTTAAGTCCTGGTGGTTTTCGAAATGTTTACCAAGTTTTTGATGGTTAGGTAATATATTTGCATTTGTGTGTTTAAAAGAAATGATTCTTTCAACTTGTGGGTAATATTCCAACATATCCTCAAGTCCTTTACAGGAGGAGAAGTGCGACATTTCACAATAGGAAATGACCTATATAAACAAGGCACTGTCCTGCAACACAAGCTCATGCTATATTTCATGTCTTAGTTATCACATTTTTGTACTAGGAAAAAAAAGAATACTTGCATAATACACTCACCAAAATGGAAGCAAAAACTACTAGCCCTAGCTTGAGCATGTTGATGGCATTTCAACAGAAGAAGATGATCACAGGATTATTACTCGTCTCCGTTTCAATATGTTCCTTTCTTTTCTCCTCCTATTCCTCATCTTTACTAGTCTACTCTCAAAAACATTACCAAATGTTATTCTCATCCAAATCCAACAATGCATTTGCACCTAGTAAAAACTGCTTGTTCCTCATATGCAATGGACTCCTGGTCCTCTTGGCAAAAACCTCAAGCTTCGTTCGCTCACATTCCCGATTCGACCTCAACGACATCCTACACATATATGATCATCATGTAACTATACCAGATACCGGAAAGGACGATGACATTTGTGATGCTCATGAAATTGGAAGGAGAGAAAATGAAGATTTGGAACACGATTATTATCGAATGGAGTTGGAAACGATGTGGGGTGTTGATGAAAATGAAGAAGGGATGGATCAAGATGATGATGGTGATGAAGATGAAGAAAGCAATCATGAAGAGTTGAACCAGAAGTTTGAAGATTTCATAAAGAGGATGAAGGAGGAGATTATTGTTAGTCAATCCACACAACAACTATCGTTGTAGTAGAATTTGATTAATACTAATTGATTTATCACACGATGGGAATGAGAAATGTTACAAACAAAAGACTTGTTATGTGTACCTCCAACTTTACTACCACCTCACCCTTTCTTGTATTGCTTAAAAAACAGTCCAAAATTCTTATTTGGTCGCACCTAAGCACAGTTGTTATATTAATGAAGAGTCATTCATTTGCTCTCCGCTCCTAAAACCTAAAAGTGATCTTTTAATGTTCATTTTTAATATTTATGTGTATGATTAAATGTTTCAATGTTCAGTTTTAAAATTTATGTGTATGATTTTTTCAGTTAAACACTTGAAGTCATATGTGCTATAATAAGCATTCTTTGTACAACGAGTGTATACCAATGAGTAAATCTGAAAACTCCTATAATATGCCGAATAATATGATGTCGAATGAGCATGCTGTGAATCTTATAAAAGTCACATATACGCTTATTAGATTCCGACATTTAGTGTTGCGTCCTTAATTTCATTATTCAAGCACAAATCAATCACCATCTCAACAATTTAAGTTCTCTTTTAAAAATGTGGTATACGGACTCTTTTAAATTTAGTTTGTTCCAATAAAACAAAATTAATCGTTTATATGAGTATATCATTATTGAACCATCTCCAGGCATGATAAAATTTGTTATCCAGAAAAGAAAATTTTACAGCAAGCGGAGTGGAGAAAAGGCTAAAAAGCTATGGAATCGATGAATAATTCCCTTTTTTCCTCTAGTTGACACATTGTTCGAATCGATCGACCTGAAGATGGAACTTTATATTGAGATTCGGATGTTGAGTACTCGATACTCCTATGTCTCATTCCGATCATAAGTGACAAAAATGTGAGAACAAAATTGAATAAAATATACAAGTAAAATGTTCGAAAAGCGTGAGCTAGCTTTTAATCTGAAGCAGAGATTCGCGTTGGTGGTTGCTATTGTTAATGGGACGGTGCAGCAGAATAAGTGGATTCCTCCCAACTTACATCAATACTAGTCACTAGCTATAACTTGATTTCGTATTCGTTTGAATACAGTCATTACATGTACTTTATATGTAGTGGTGTGGTATACAAATCTCAATTCTAAATGGTTCCAATGGTTAAGGTAAGGTAAAGGTGAGGTAATCTATTTAATGGTGAAATTTGAGTTGGGTGAATCTGAAAATAAAGTGAAATGTGTTATACCTTTTATGCCAATTTATTTTACACAACCTGGATTTAAAATTAATTGTCAAGTATTCAAGATAGACCTCGAACGGTACTATTAACATATACACATAAATATTGTAAATGATCGACTACCATAATTAAAAGTAAATGTTCTTCTATTTATAACCGAAGCTTAAGAGAATATGACAACCACGGATAGCCAATAATTTGTCGGCTCAACCATATGTTGACACATGTCGGAGTAGAGCAACGCATTTGAGTCAAATGCATTTACTTGCCTTAGTTATGGACTACTTTTGAATGGGCGAGGGGTGGAAGTTCTCGTTTCGTAGTTATAAAGTGCAAGCTTCTTTCTTATTTTTGAGGTCGGATGTTAGGAAAGCTTTCCTTTAGTCTTCCTTCTCAAAGACTTGGCTCTTCAAATGGACCTCTTCGTCAGGGTCGGTCCACCATGAATTTCCTACCATAAGTCCATTTTGGACGTTTAAGGTCAGGCCACCTCAAATAGTGGACCTCTTTTGACTTTCTTTCTTGAAGTTAGGATCTTAAAGTTGGTGGTCTTTCCACATGTCACGTTTTTTTTCGACATTTATATACTGAAAACAACAAACATATACAAATCATATAAAATAAAACTTTTGACCCTTGCTCGAGCCTGGTGAAACCCAACTTGAAAGCTGCTCCTAATTGGGGTATTCATAAACTCATAGTATATCAATTAGAGTTTGTTGAACTTTTACCACCTGTTGAAGTACCACAACTTTGCATCTGGTGTGTTACAGTGTTCGTCTAAGTTAGCGACATAATATCAACAAGAAAAAGATAGGCCATGCATTAGATGTAAGCACCCTTTCCGATCTTGGAAGGCAGATAGTTATCTGACAGGAACGAAAGCGAGTGTGCAGCAGACAATGCTTCAATCTCGAATTTTACTCCTTTCTCCAACATTAACTTGAGTTCCGACCTTGCATACAGAAACATAAGCTGAACTTCCAGAAGCGAAGTTGAAAACAATAACACAGAAAATGAACTATACCAAATCACAAATCCTGACCTCCAATTTGGGACATCACGGTCCATGTAACACCTATGTAACATGCTTCTGATTTTCTGCTTATCTGAAAAGCTTATTCAACTTAGTTAAAAAGAAAAATCTTCTGGTGGAGACCTTCAGTCATATATTATACAACCTACCTTCGGCTGTCAAAGGTAGAAGGCACTGTTTTGGAAATTGATACTTCTCGCAGTCAGAAGGAAAGGCTCCAAGCCAACGAATTCCAGGGAGACGTAGAGACTTAGAATCATATGCCATTTGCTTGAAGAGTCGTGAAGAGGAAGAAGTCAAAGGCCAATTTGACAAGAACTACGGTTCCATTTATTATATATAACAGCAACAAACTTAAGATAAAAAGTGGGCAGAATCACGAGCTCTTACCATAGAACCAAATTGAAACGTTGTCAAGATATCAATGCCATATGGATCACAATCCATCAAGCAATAGACAGGTAGGTGCAATTTGTTGACAAGAAGATGCACAAATCTAATTGGAAAAAAAAACTTGGTTCAAGCATATAGAGTCATAGAGAGTGCTAAAATACATAAGAGGAAATCTAGTTGCAGCAGTGATATAACAAAGATATTACCTTCTTGTAGGAACATCAGGGTACCCTCTTCCCTATGCAAAGATGTTATCAGAATGTTTCTAAGAAAAAAAGAAATGAAACAATTTCAAGGCAGATAGTTATTAAAATGATCCATTTACAGTGATAACGATGCAGCGATTTTTGCTGCAGAACTGATCATTTGCCAACCGCTGGAATACTGCAAAACGAGTCATAAGCAAATGACTTTACAAATTAAGGCTGTGAAGCAAAATGAACTGATAAACAAGCATCGTAAACATATAGATATTACCAGATTCTTTCTCGACAATTAAGATGTATTCCGCCACACTGAATATATCTAGTAAAAGTTAGAAGTACTGCTCATATGTTAGTAAAATATACAGAGGCTCTGGCACAGTTGATAATGTACAGGAAACAACTGCATATGGTACAAGTTTAAAGTATTGAACCCAATTCTCTATTTGAAGAAACTCATGAATCCTAATTTGAAACTGTGCGTAAGAAATCATGATCCTGTTGCATTTACTACAGTATATATGAAACATTCTTTTAGCTGTATAACAGTATTGCACCTCATAATAAATCAGTGAACATAATTTTTATATGATGGTGGATGAAACCTCTAGTTACCTCCTACATCTTCTACATAGACAGGAACAGGGTGTGCCTGCACGGACAGTCAACCACTTAAAATTATGTTGTAAAAGGATCATAGTGCCTTCTTTGGTTTCAGTTCCCTTCCATACCGTGTTAGGACCATTGATGCAATCAAATTTCCTCCCAGCTTCTAAAAACCTCAGCCAGCCCATCACCAACCTGAGGAGATGTGAGAAAAAGACAACAATTAGCATCTCCCTGCAGAATAAATGCATAATAATAACACCAACTGTTGAAAAATGAAAACAAAAGGTTCCAAATATGCTTCTCATTTGAAGGATTTAGCAAGTTTACTGTTCCAGAAGGTGACAAAGTTCAGAAGGGATTCTCAGTGTCATGTCAGATCTATAGGTTTACTATGCATTGGGTAATTCAGCAAATCTCATCACAGGCATATTGATTAGTACTACAACTTATGGAGAAGGAATTCCTTTACAGTGTACAGTAGTGTAGTTCTCCAGGGTGGGTCATTCATTTTACTAGTAGCATTGCATATTGCAACCAACATATCCACGACCACAAGTTCCAGTAACAAGATAATCTCAATTTGCATGACATAAATGCTGAATTTGACAGCCACATACCCTTTTCCAACAGATACCTGCAAAATGAACATACAAACATGATGTATTTCTGGAGGAAGTAAGAATTATGGGCACACTCACATGCACAAGCCTTGAGAAGAAAAGAAAAAATTAGGCACTCCATAACAACAGCAGGTAATGATGAAAAGGTTACATAGACAGATTCAAAGATAAGTCAGGGTCATTAAGTTTATTGATATTGATATCTTGGGACTTGGGGATTCACATGGATGTTGCAAATAAGAACACCAGTTCAATTCAGTTGCGTTTTTATCCAAAAAACACACACAAAAACTCAATTCGAATTTAGACAATTCAACTCCAGTTCTATACCAAGCAGTCTCTGGTGAACACTATATTAAGTAATTGCTGATTATGGTGATATTATAAGTGGTTTCACCAATGTATGCAGTGTAAGTCTATAATTCTTGATTCGGTGTTTAACTCCTAAATTTCCCATGTTAGAGGAAAATACCTATCCTGATTGCTAAATGCTAACGAGCAAGTGCATAAAGCGATCCACATATGCATAAATACCACATGATGCAAGTCGTCACTAGCTAACCAATTCTGTATGTACAAGGAGATGATATGCTTTAGTAAAGCATACCACGTTCAGGTTGTGGCGACTGCACTGCAGAAGGATACAAATATCGTTTATTGCCTTGTCAACAACAGATTGTTCTGCATTTGCCAAAATCGAGTTAATTAGATAAACAGATTCAGCAGACAATATTATAGTGGATGAATCATAAATGAATACCGACAACTCGACAAGCATGTGCACAAACGTGCATTCATAAATATACACCAAAATGAGGATAGTTGAAAATTTACCTTTAAAAACAGAAGGATGCATGTAATATATGTCTCGTTTCGAAGCATGCTTGTTCTCTTGAAGAAGCTGTTGAACTATAAGCAGTACTCTAAGCAACATATCTGAAAACGAAAGGCCGGATTTCGCAGCTCAAATTGCATATCACCTAAAAAATCATAGCCACTAATAAACTACGTTGTTTAGGAGATCATTACTCACCTATCCTACGCGCATGATTTTCTCGTCGCAGAGTGAGAACCTCCTGTCCATATGGCAAATCGTAGCTGCAATAGCTTAATAAACACACACGAAATTCTACATAGAATCAATCAACGATTCCAAAATCAGAAAAACCTAATAGTTCAACAACAAATTTAATTGAAATCTACCAGTTTCCAGAAGATTCGTTGCAGTAGGTGCTGAATTGATCGATGTGTATGGTTGGTGATCGACCATTGCAGAGATCTACGAGAATAAAGCGCGTAATATCTGCAAATTGGCAGTTTAGTATACTTGATTGGTACATCGGTTGATGGGAATCTGAAATCGGAATTGGAAGTGAAGTTTTTACCGCTAATTTTCTTCAGTAGGTTAAAGCGATCTGGTGTTGAGGGTTTTCCCTCCATTTCTGTTCCTTTCATAAACACCAATTTTCATTTTGATTTTGATATTGCTGGATAGGAGAAGACTGAAGAGTTAACGAGGCACAAGGGCAAAATTGGTACGGCAGAAAAGCATTATGGCAGGGTTTGGGTGGTGAAAGGAGTATAACTGACCCGTGGATATCCACATATGACTGTAGATAAGGAACTAAGGAAGTTAGGTCGAGTTTCGTACAATAGCCACTTAAATTATAGCAAATAAATCTATGACCACTCCGAACTAAAAAAAAGGTAGCCATGTTTTAAATGGTTAAATTATAACCGGCTAAGAATGCTTTGTTTGTTTCGGTCCATAGATCTGGCGAGCGTGTACTTATTCCATTATTCATGGCCAATTATGGACATTATCATGCTTATGCGTTTGTTTCAAAATAAATTGTTAAGGGGTTATAATTCACTGTACATCGGATGGTGACACATCTAAATTGAGCCATTAAGACCACCTGCATAGGTGACGCACTGGTGACGAGCTGCATGACAAGATTTTGTTGCATTGGTGACGCGTAATCGTCCCGTCATGAAATTTTAATTTTTTTTAATTTTATAAAACATATTTAATGTAGTATAAAATTGTGTGGAAGTTCAAATGAATAAAATTGCATTTTAGAACTCGTTTTATAATTTTTTTTATTGAATAAGAATTTACTACAACAGACTGCATAGAATAAAAATAAAATCAAATGAAAATTCACACTAATCACACAAATACATTAAAGTGAAATGAAAGATGAAGTAATGGTACATCATACTCGAGGCATACCTCGATAACACCCTCTCAAAATATTTATTACCTGAGAAATATATGAAGTAAATTAAAGTAGCTTACTCAACTCTAGTGAGTCTGAGCATGAACCTCAGCACAAAAACCCTTGGAACATTATTACTTTCTTTGTCTTCTAATTTAAAATTATATTATTTTGATAACTTTAGAATAACAATGAAAGTGGTGAGGGGAGTGGTTAGTGAGGGATGATAATCACAACTTGAACATCCAGCTCCAACAACAATCGATGACTTCAAGAAGCTATTTATTTCACACTGAAACTTGTATATATTTATTAATTATTATCTCGGATATATAAAACGATCTAAATTCAACCAATCGCATACATTCCTGCATATATTAATCACATGCGAGATAAAAAGGAAGCACTTACCCATCAAATACGTAAACAAGGCAACGGATTACATTGAAAACGTACGTTTGTTTTCTATTAAGGGAATGGATAACAAAGATGACAGACATTCTGTTCGAGAATGATTGAGTATTGAAACAAACACAAATCGCCTACCTACTAGAAGATTCTATGAAAAGCCAAATGCAAATATTTAACATCTTCACTCACCTCACCAATCTACCAATCAGAGTTTATAAACGGATGTGTTGCTTTCCGAATCAACCATATCTAACAATGTAGGACAGAATGATAAGCTTCCACGATATTGCTTTCCTTTTTCCATTTCCCCGAGTTTTTGTTTTTCCGATCATTAGAGGACGCTTATATCAATAATAACAATAATACCTCTCCAAAAATCCTAAAGTTTGATTTATGATCAAATACATAGCAATATCCAAGGGCGGACTTTGAAACAAATGTAGCTCAATTAGTGAGACACTTCATTTTCAATTAATAAGTCGCAATCGGAAGTTCGAGTTATTTTTTAATCGTTTTAAAAAATGTATATATTTATATTTCTATCTAATCTACCAGAGGCCGACTTTGGGACCATAAAGCAGAAAAATTAGCTGGGTAACAAACATCTCGTATTGACAATTAGTTAACTCTATAAAGTACGTATATGCCTTGGATCCACCCTACATTACAACATACTACTACTCTCCAGTGTCAGGTCTCAAGTCTCAACCAGAGATATCATTCACCTACCAACAATATAAATAATTAATCCAAATTGGCATATATATAGTGTACAATGTAGATTGTGGACGACCAAAGAGAATTCGAAACGGTGAAAGTTACATTGAACGAACCTGGATGCGAAGGTACATGATAAAATTTGTTCATAGTTTGGAAATACAGATCTAACAATTCAAGTTCGTGTATGTTCATAGTCCCCCATGCTAGGATATTATATGTTTTTCTATCGACTCCTACTAAAGTTTACTTTAAGCAAAAGTTATTAGTGTTTGACGTATCATAAAGAAATCAACTTAATATTATTAAAGTAGAAATATAAGTGTTTACAAAATTACACTTAATTAATTATTTTTAATTGAAAAAGGAGTTATCCTTTGATTAAAGCGGTTAGAATCAATTATTGAGTTGCTTCTTTGTTTCTGATGACTAACTGTTCTTTTTCAAAGAAGTCGCAACAGAAGTTAAAATTTAAAATACTAAAAAACTACTTTTTACTATTTAAAATGAAAAAATCACATTTTTTAAACATTTCTAAATACGAGCCAATTTTGCTTGCTAAGATGGCTGCATATGGTACTAATAAGCCTTTTTCACTTCGTCTCCCTAGCTGATGTTTCTAGAAAAAAAATGGATTTTTATTAATAACATTGAATATTATATTAATAATATAGCTAAGAAGGCTTACTATTTACATTTAAAGATTAAAGTTGAATTAAGCAAAATGATTATTTAATTAATTAAAAGTGACACATATAATGTTAGGTAGTACATGATCTGTAAGTCTGTATATATTGTCTACTATTTAAGCACCACCATATCAGAACTTTGAACCAAATCTTAAGAAGTTGAGCATGGGTACTGAAAACAAACTTCCAAAATGCCAAAAGGCTCCACACATAATAATCATCCCACCTCCATTCCAAGGCCACATAAACCCCTCAATCCAACTCTGCCTAAAACTCGCCTCAAACGGCTTCATAATCACCTTCGTCAACACTGAATGGGTTCACCAAGAGATAACCAAGTCTAACAAACACCCTCATGTGTTTGCGGCCGCACACGACTTAGGTCTGGACATACGGTACACAACGGTAAGCGACGGGTTCCCTCTCTCGTTCCACAGGTCGTTGAACCGGGACCAGTTCGTGCAGGGCAGGCTACATGTCTTTCCGGCACACGTGGATGAGCTTGTCGCGAAGCTGGTGGCCGAGTCGGACCCTAAGCCGAAGGGTCTGGTGGTGGATACATTTTCAGCTTGGGGGTATAGTGTGGCCAAGAAATATGGGCTTGTGTTTGCTTCGTTTTGGACTCAGCCGGCTTTGGTTCTCGACCTGTTTTATCATGTCGAGTTGTTGAAACTAAATGGTCATTACTGCACTAATGGTGGTAAGTCACGTTCATTTCTATCCTTTTCTTAGTTTAATCAGGTCATATTTTATTAAGTAGGTGAGTACTTGGCCATATATTTCTATAAGTTAATAAGTACAATTTAATTTCTAACTAAAGGTGTGTTTAGTACTTCTAGTAGTAGCATGATATTCTAGATTCAGTGGCAAATCAATGCATGAGGATATTTAAACGAGGATAAAAGCATACTCATATATACTATTGTGACTACATTTCTCTAATCTTATTTAGTTCACTAGTAATAATTTAGCCTTTTGGAATAGCTCTAAACATAATTTCTCATTTGAAAGAATTTTAATAAAAGGTATTGCTCAATTCATATTCACAATGATATAAGGAGTATGTAGAAAAGTAGGTGTCACGACCACGTAACACATTGGAGTATTGCACCACTTCAATTATGAAGAGAAGAAATAAATTTATTCTAACCGTGGAATAATTTGGTAAATTAAAAGAATATGATGAGTGACAAGATTTTTGAAGTGTTATTAATTATTCAATGAAAACTTTTTCATTCGAATGACATTAACAATTAATATAAATACGTAACTTAGATGGTAAGACGCTCACCTCCAACTAAAGATCGAGGGTTCGAATCCCCTTCGCCGTTTCAGAAAAAACAATTAATATAAATATGTTATTACATTAGATTATCAATAATCTTAGTATATTTAATAATCCTGTCTCAATTTTAATTTTTCATTTTAAATATTTAAATTAAGCGAAATTATTTATTTAAATCATGCAATTAAAAGTTAAGAAGTACACTACTGGAGTAGTATTTTGTAAGACAAAATGACAAGTAACATGTTGAGACTGAGACTGAAATTTTGTTTAATAAGGTGTAAGATGAGCAACTAGTTTCTCTAAATAATAAATAATGTAACAATATCATTTAAATATTAGTATGTGATGTGCACCGGCAATAAAATAGGAATTTGGTCTTACTAAAAACCATCAAAGTTTGGTTCGGTGACCTGACCCTTGCCAACTTGCCTCGTGTAAGTTACATTGAGATATGAGTGAGTAACTATAAACTATGTGATATAATGATCTTTGAGAAAAAAAATCAGTACGTAATGGTTTCCTTAGATGATATAGGAGTTTGGTATAATAGTTTCTCCTGGAGTCTGGGATAAACACAATAAATATAGGGTGTATGATTTTGTTTCCTATTTTAAAAGTAGAATGAAAATTTATAATAGCGAATACGTTTCAGCCACTCATCAATAGGCCGCGGAGAGTTTAATACTATATGGTATATGGCTTTTGCGGTGACGATAAGAACGATTGGGAGCCTGTGGGTTCACCGTTCACGTGGTTAGGAAATGGTATGCAACACACTTAGACTCACTTCACTAACTGGTAATGGTAATGCAACAAGCTTTGGGGTGTCAGCTCAGTCACGTGTGCCAATACTATCTTGAAATCTTGATTCATTTGTGATTGGGACAAGTTAGTTTATGTACATAAAACAAGGACTCATAAATAATCTTGTCATTGTGTGTATTATGGCTGGGACACTATAAACCAATATCACTTGGAATCGTTGCAGTGTAACCAAATATATGATTTTTAATTTGGTCTCCTAAACATAAATCTAATACTTTTGGTGTGTACAGGCAAGCGAAATGAAAGCACCATAGATTATGTGCCTGGTGTGAGCCCAATTGAACCCAAGGACCTCATTACATTTCTCCTAGACACTGATCCTTTCAACCCAATACACCAATTACTCGATAGAGCCTTCAAAGATGTAAAGAAAGCTGATTTCATAATATGCAATACTGCCCAAGAACTCGAGCCCCAACAGATTTCTATGCTTAAGCAAATGCAGCCAATATATGCAATCGGGCCCTTATTTCCGTCGCAGTTCAACAACCAGTCTGTGAAAATGAACCTCTGGTCGGAGTCCGACTGCAGCCAGTGGCTCGACAGCAAGCCTCATGGCTCGGTCCTGTACGCTTCGTTTGGAAGCTATGCTCATATAAACAAGAAACAGCTCGAGGAAATTGCAAATGGGCTTTTGCTTAGTGGGGTCAATTTTATTTGGGTACTTAGGCCTGATATAGTGGATTGTGAGTTGTGTGATGTGTTGCCCAATGGGTTCTTGGAAAGTGTAAGAGGCAGGGGTTTGGTCTTGTCTTGGTGCAAACAGAATGAGGTTTTATTGCATCCTGCGGTTGGGGGATTTTTAACACATTGTGGGTGGAACTCGATTTTAGAGGGTATTTGGTGTGTTGTGCCATTGATATGTTTTCCTTTGGTGGCTGATCAGACGACTAATAGGAAATTGGTTGTGGATGATTGGAAAATTGGAATTAATCTATGTGACGAGGAAGTTCCTTGTAGTAATGAAGTTGCGGAGAAGGTTAAGTATTTTATGAGCGAGGAGACTCGTCGTTCTTTGAGGAATGGAGTTGAAGGGTTTAGGAAGAAAATGGAGTATACATTGTCGGATAATGGATCATCGAAGAGAAACCTTGATCAATTTATGGAGGATTTTAAGGCCAAGATGGAGAGCAAACTCGAACCTGAAATGTAGAGCACAGTATGTACAATAAGAAAAGTTCAGACTTTAATATCTTTGCTGTAGAAAATTTCACGTACTTCAAATTTATTGAACTGCTCGTATTATATTGAATAAAAAGTTGTAATTAATTATCATTTCCATGCACAACAAAATACACCAAAATCACAAATCACTATTAACTAACGATAAACCATTTGAAATTCTCTTTTCTCAAGATTACCTTAACGATTTTGATAACGTACAACAATATTTAATTTTCGATTATACCCTCTTTTTTTTAGCTCTCCATTTTGTTGCAAGCACACAACAATTTGCAAAGATCGAGCTATATAGGAGAAAAACTTGGTGAAGTGAGGGTCCGTTTCTCCTTTGTACCAAACTCCATCAAGAGCAAAGTTAATTTCCGTTCAAATTCATTTAATGCACATAACTTTTCCAGATTTGAGGATAAAAAACATGTGAAATTCCCTTCCGTCCACTATACTATAGTAGTATAGTATACCAAAATTTCAAACCACCAAATACCTCAGATTGCATGTGCACATATAGACCCTAAAGTTTCATATTCTGCACTTCAAATTCTACTTTTAAAGAGTATAAAATCCAGGCTCCGTACTGTTGTAGACTTGGGAGATTACTTAATTAATAACGAAGCATATTTAATTAATGAAAGGCAACTTTGCTACTCGAAACTCTCCAAAAGGTATGTTATAATATCTGGGTAAGTCACTATGTGACAAAAGGATAAAGAGCATTGTCTAGTTGCATGCATTATGCATCAGATCTCATATCTGGTAGTATTAGAACTAAATTCAAATATCTTAGAACGACCATTATAAAATGTGCAATGCTTGGGAGTTGGGTTTTCCAAATTTATACCTGCAAGAATGTCCACTGAGTAGGGTTAATATATAGAAGAAAAAACTATATTCCCTTCGTCTAAACTCTGAGACTAGAATAATTGATCGGAAGTAATTTGATATGGCTATGAAAAATGTCCCAATTCCTAAATGTGTACGCAGTTGTGGAACTAATGCCAGTATACGGACGACATGCACACACAAATGATCTACAAACTGATTGTGCACTGGATCCATTTTTCAAAGGAAATTGTGCAGACGCATTATGAAGTTGTGGGTTGACCTCCAAACTAATTTGAAGATAAAGGGCTGTTGTGCAAATTGAAGAAACGAAGGGATTCTACAATAGTTTAACAGAATCTCAGGGGATGTCCGACGTGGGATTAAAATATGTCCATTTGGCTCGATAAACAGTAATTTGACCTAAAATACACTTCAAATACTCCAATTTAAGTTCTATTTCAAATACAATTTCACCAAAATTCATCTAAATGTCCATTCAAATTCTATATCAATCAGCCCCTCGATCAAAATTCACCTTACATAGTCACATTTATACAAAAAGTTATATAAACATGAAGTACAATACAATTAAATAAGAGTACACAATATTATAATATGATTTGATTTATTAAAGAATAGTTTGAAAGTCAACTGTAAAGTTACCAGGAGTATCTAACTAAATATTAGGAACTGATTGATATAAAATTTGTGTGTTATTTTTTTTATATAAAATGTTCAATTTGAATAAAAATGTGGTATAATAAATAGGGGCTTAGGGGCTGATTGAAATAGCATTCAAATGCCCGTTTTGATGCTACTCGGGAATTTTGTGTTTGTTATAGCATTTAAATGCCGAAGATCGAAATGCCTCTACAGTAGCAACATTTTTATCTATCTATATAACAAAATTATAATACCCTATCCAATTATAATTCTATACCAAACACAATTTCAACAATCCCAGCCGATCACTATTCAGGCATTTAAATCGCATGCCAATCAACCCCTCAGACTTTGGGCTATGGTGATATCACTATTATTACCCTTGTTGATAGTAATTGTGATGTAAATAAAACATTTTACCGTGGCTTTTCCTAAGTCATTTACTATCCACTTCCATCTTACTAGGATTCCACACTCTTTGGATTTAGCATAATTCATTTTATTGACCTTGCATGACCAATTTCCATTGGCCTATAGCATGTGTTAGAATACTCAAATGGACCTACATTAACTCTTAAATTAACTCCATACATCATAAACTTAATTAAGCTTTAGCTTAACCAACTGCAAAATAGTCGAAATTGATCCAGTACATACAAGAATTTAGGCAAATCAACCTCAATCAAGTCACAGTTAAAGCCATTAAGCTTTTTTCAGAAACCGTACGAACTTGGTCTGTTTGTGGTGACACCTTTTTCTCCCCCATCACTCATGGTGAGTGCTTCAACGCAAACAAAAACAACTGCATCTGCCCGCTAAACATCACCTGCAAAAATCCAAATCACACCAATAATTCACCCCATTAACACTAAAAGCTAAGTTCCGCGTTCAAATTGAATTTTTATATCTATTTTTTAGACAAAATTCGCAACTGAATTGAACTGTAGTAGTGTGCCCAACCGCCTAGGTGTTTTTAACCGGTTTTCTGAATCTAACTTCTAAACCAATCACTCTCTTAACTTTTAACCGACTGTCACAAACTACAGCAAAATCAATCACATTCATTTCTCCATTTCCAGAAATCAATTAAAATAGATCAATCATCTCTGATTTCCAATTCCTGGAACTTACAAGTACGACAATCTCAATCTGAACTCGTTGCTACACTTGTTGAGTGTTGGGTTTGTTCGTCTGGTTCAGTTTCTTCGAGAGTCGAAGCTACGGCGTCACCAGCGACGAAATCGAGCAGGCCTTCACCGGCTTTCTCCCCGGAAGAGTCTGGCAGGGGCGAAATCCGGCCGAAAACGACGACGGCGACGAGGAACATGGCGGTGGACATGAAGAGAGGCCAGAAGTACTTGACGATGTCGATGAAGCTCGGAGCGAGGTAGATGACGGAGATGGCGAAGAGGCAGGAGGCGAAGGAGATGAGGATGGGGTATTTGAAGTGAAGGAGCTTTTCTGAGATTTCCATGGCGGAGATTTGGAGGATTGGGAATTGAAATCGGAATTTGTCTCGCTTTTTTTTTGCTCTGTATATGCAGAGAATCTTTCTCTGCTGATGTTTTTTGGTGAGGGCGTGAAGTGGAATGGGAGCAGTATTTTGTAGGCCTTTTTATTGTAGGGACTAGGCAGGTTGAATGTTACTGCCCCAAAATGCCCCTGGAATTTTTGTAATTAAAAACTTTTAACGACAAATTTATTATAAAAATTGAATCTAGGACTTACGTAATATATAGTTCGTTACTACTATCTAATTCATAACGAGAAAGATCAATTACATTATTACCTCATCGTCTAATCTAGCTAAAGAAATCAACATTGAAGAACATTTTCACTTAAATGTACATGAGTTTTTCTTCCTTGCTTTTCTTTTTTGACTTCTAATTTCATGCTTTTGGAGATACGTTTAAGTGGATGTTATCATAAAGTGGTATAACTCCAGAATGGTGAGATTGAATGTGTATCTGTGATATTTAATAGGTGTGTATGTCAGTTTTATACTGTAAATGAAAAATGATATTCGATGTAAGCATGTATTTATTGATATACTTTTATCTGAAGCATGATGATGTTCAAACTCGAAAATATCATTTTATATTGGAGTATGTTGTTATGACATTCGATGAATGTGATTATAATTTATCATGCTAAGTGTATTGTGATGGGAAAGCATCTAAACTTTTTTTAATAAAGAATAATGTGTCGGTTGATTGCGACCGAATAAAACTGTATAAACTAATATGTATATCGGTTAAATTAAAGTGAAACTTATCGTCATGTCATTTAATGGGTACGGTTATTATGACGTAGCACTCATATTTGTGATAGAAAAACGACATGGACTCATGTAAACTAACATCTCAATGTATGAGTTGATTGAGTACAAATCAAATCGAATCAATATAACTAGTGAAGTGAAAATAAGAATATGTTCTTTATGCCTTTTACAACAATTACAATTCACCTAAATTCGCGTGGACGTATCGTATGGAACTATATTATCACTACAATGAAATATGAAAAAGTGTATGCGGAAAGAAAAAGAATACTACAGAACAGTCATACAATTAAAAAGGAAATAAAGTGACTAATTAATCATGTATCATGTCAAAGAGGCTCATACAGATCATTGTTTACATGAAATTTAAAATGTTAAGATTGCACCTTCACTATATTCTCCATAATGTTCTCCGACAAACCCCTAAATTTTATTGTTGACGCTGATTCTACACTATTTACCAGATGATCTATATATAATCTGGGCCGAAGAAGTATTGGCGAGGCCCAAATATTGATCTAGTCCGGTATATTACACACATTCGATATGGCTATCTCGGCCCATCACCTAGTGACAGTCAACGGCTCACTTCCACAAAACAATAAAACGCACGTAGACGCACTGCTCCCATAATACAAACGAATAAACAATCGACGGCCATAAAATTGATAAACCCAATCTGAGCCGTGAAAAGGAGTCCAGTTTTAGAATCCCGCCTAGTGTCTGGTAATAAACTGGTTTTGAAATCCGGGTTTGAGGTCCGGAATATAAAAGGTCAGCCGTTAAATGTGAACCCAGACGCTTTTGGTCCTGAGATTTAGAGAGAGAAACATACACCAAATTTCAGTCGATAGAGAGAGAGAGAGATAGTGAGCTCCAAACAGGAGGAGCGAATCTTCGTAAGTTTTGCAACTTTTTCCTTCACTTTTTCAGCTCATCTGCCTTTCCGGTTCTGTTTTCTCGCCTTCATTTCATTTCGTCTCCCCTCACTCGGTTTTGTACTCTGTTCGTGAGCTAGGGTTTCGTGCAATTTTATGCATAATTCGTGTTCCTTTGTTGAATTGCTGTTTGTTTTTGCTGCGGAGATTTTGTTTCTAGGTATAATTTTTGCTGGTGGTTGATTTTTTGTTGATTTGTAGATCCTGCTAGGGTGTTAGGATGTATGTGGTGTAAGATTACGCGGTCAATTTTTGTTTCACTTGAGCATGTGCCCTAGTTTCTAAGTTTTGACCTGCTGCATACTTGTTCCTTTCGATTGCGTATTAATGGTTGAGATGTTGAAGTTATTTGTCTGAATCTGTTTTTTGCTGTTGACTGTGTTCATAGGAGACGTTATTTTTTGCAATTGAGTTCAGTTTGATCTGTGATGGGTGAGGGAGATGTGGTTTCGGAGAAGCCTGAGTGTGTTGTAAATGGGACGACGGGGGAAGAGGAGAAGATAGAGGCTCTGGTGGAGAAGAAAGGAGGGCAGGAGGGGCCAGTGGTAGAAAAGGGGGAAGATAAGAAAGATGGTGAAGGGGTAGTTGAGGTTGACCAGATGGGTGTGGATAAAGAGGAGGTAGGGGAGAAGAAGAAAGCTGAAGATAAGGTTGAGGATGGGAAGCTGGCTGGGGAAGGTGGAAAAGAAGATGAGAAGAAAAAAGAGGAACAGAAGGGAGTAGAATGTGTGAATGAAGGTGAAAAGGAAGAAGAGGGAGAGAAGGTTGCGGCAGTAAGTGAAAAAGAGGGGGAGAAGGGAGAAGAGGGTGAGAAAGGAAATTCTAAGGAAGTAGTGGAAGAGAAGGTGGCTGCTGAAGGTGAAAAAAAAGATGTGAAAGAGGACAAGGACATGAAGAATGTAGAAGAAGGGGAAAAGGAAGGAGTGGATGAGAAGCCAGAAGAAGGCGGTGACAAGGAAATTGCTAAGGAAGTAGTAGAAGAGAAGTTGGCAGCAGAAGGTTCCAAAGAAGATGTGAAGGGAGAAGAGGATGTTAAGATGGTAGAAGCAGATGAAAAAGCAGAACCTGAGGAAGTAGCGGAAGAGAAGGCAGCAACATCAGGCAATAAAGGAGATGCAAAGGAAGAAGAGGATGTTGAAGAGGAGGTGAAAAAGGAGAATGTGAAAGAAGTAGTGGAAGATATGGCAGAAGCAGAAGGTGGAAAGGAAGATGCAAAGGAAGGAGAGGATGTGGAGATGGCAGAAGGTGAAAAAGAAGATGCCAAGGAAGCATTGGATGAAAAGGCGGGAGCTGTAGGGGAAAAAGTAGATCAAAAGGAGGGGGATCTGAAGATGGCAGAGGAAGGCGAAAAAGATCAAAACAGTGAAGAGGAAGAGAAGGTTGCAGAAGCTGAAAAAGAAGGAGAAGATGAGAAGATGGCAGAAGCTAAAAATGAAAACAAAAAGGAAGAGAAGGCTGAAGGAAAAGGCAAAAAAGATGAAATTGCAGAAATGGAAGCAGTCAAAGATGGTCAAGGAACTATAGCAGCCGGAGGGGAAAAGAAAACCAAGAGTGGTAAGGATGTTGACAATGAGACGAATACAAAGAATGAATCTGAGGATATTGCTGAAGGGAACCTTGAGGGAGTAACAGGGAAGGAAGAAAATGTTGAGACACCAAAAGTAGGAAAAGGCACAAAGCGTTCACGAGGTGGAAAGAGTACTCCTCGAAAGAGTGATGCTGATAAGAAAAAAGAACCTGCACCAAAAAAGGAGAAGAAAGCAGAAACACCTACAGAAAAGAAAGATAAAGAACCAATAACTCCCACACCCTCAACAATGGACCGTCCAGTACGTGAACGCAAATCTGTGGAACGCCTGGTTGCCATTATTGAGAAGGATTCCTCAAAAGATTTCTATATTGAAAAGGTGTGACCTTTAAGGTTTCAATTTCTTTATTTTTTGTGTATGGTATATCTTATTGCGTCAGTTCGTCTATCAAATATTCATTTGTTAGTGAAGTTCATTTTTCTTCACTTGGTAAAATTCAATGTCTGTTTTTTCCTGTTGAAAGGTACTCATATAACATTGTGCCCTTTTATTGCAGGGTCGTGGAACTGCACTGAAAGATATCCCAAATGGTATGAGCTAACAAATACCATTACTGGCATGGCATTCAAGCTCGATTTCCGTATTTTAATAACTTGTGGTGCTGGTTCATATTTGTGTTATTTGATGCTATTTTCTGCCATGTCGTTCATGTTCAGTCTAGCAAATTTAAAATTTGTCAAATCGCATGCAAAAGCAGGTGTCGAAAGATCTACTCGACACAGGTGTGGGCGGTCACCTAAAACGGGTGCACTTTGTTATGCGGCTTGCTCAAAGACTCAAATCCTGCAATGCTTTGTTTCCTTTTGGAAGCATTTCATTCAAACCATCATTTGACTCTTCAATTCCTGAGTTAAACTTGATGTGTGGCAATTCAGAATGCTCCAGTGAAATTTACCAAATATCACCTAGAAGTCGTGTCCCTTTTAGTTTGGTGAGAAAGTGGTAGTAGATTCCATTAGAATCTGGTAATTATCTGAGAGGGAGGTTTTTGTTTTTTTCTTCTTTATTCTTTTTAGTTTTTTGGGATCATTGGTGCTTTTATTTAGTTTTCTCCCTGGCCCGAAACCCCTCAGCTTGACAACATAAGCTCAGTTAAATTGGATTAAAGCAATCTGATGGATCTATTGTTTTGGGCATACTTAAAAGTTTAGGTTATCACATTTCTTAGAATTTGCATCCTTTTTTTTTTTTTTTTGGTGATAATTCGATCCCACCTTTTCATTTCAGTTGCATACAAGTTGTCAAGAAAGAAAACTGAAGAAACTTTTAAATTGCTCCATACTATCCTATTTGGAAGGAGAGGAAAGGTAACTCTCTATACTTCTCTTAATTTGTTTGTCTTTTACGATGAAATTAATTGAAATTACAAAAAAAGAAAAAAGATTGCTGGTGATTTGGATTAAAAATGTGCTTACGCTTATAATAATCCAGGCTGCTCAGATAAAAAGCAACATCTCAAGATTCTCTGGGTTCGTCTGGCATAATAATGAGGTAAGAAAGACTTAAGTTTCTTCTAGATATGCATTTTCTTTCTGACTCTTGTAATATTTAAACCTTGAGCTGACCAAATGAACATCGTCCTAGGAGAAACAAATGATTAAAATCAAAGAAAAACTTGACAAGTTGGTGAAGGAAAAACTGATGGAGTTCTGTGATGTGCTGGACATACCTGTTTCTAAAACTCATTCAAGGAAGGTTGGTTGATTTACCCTATTGAAGTTTTCATGATTCCAAGGAAATATTGACTTGTTATCTGTTTCTCTATCTATATACTATATGGTGGGTTTTAAGATATGAGCGTTAGTTCTGACTATTTTGACTACTTGTGTCCCTTTGCTTGCTGAAAGATTGGAATCTCATGTCTACTTTCCTCTTCCCCAGGAAGATATCATAGCAAAGTTGGTAGAATTTTTGGTTGAACCGCATGCAACTACCTCTGAATTACTAGCTGATAAAGAGCAGGTTCAACACTGAATTTCTTTTGAGCATCTTGTTGCAAATTCAGTTTACAACCTGACTGATACAAATTATGTTGATTCTTCAGCAGTCTAGTAAAAAGAGAAAACGGGGTGGTGGATCAACACCTGGGAGTAGTATCAGTCCACCAAAAGGTTCATCTAAGGTAAACATCTGCTGTAGTTTCATCTGTTACAGTAGAACAGTAGTAACCTTCTGTTGTCATTTTATTTGTTACGTATTTGAAAATGTTGGAAATGTTATGTTAATTCTGGGAAACTAAAGAAGCAATTTGGTACATACCTGGATTCTATCAATGTAAGAAATCTAGTCATTCTAGTGTGAAATCATGTCTTTATCTCTATTAGGAATTAGTAATTGATTATAATTAGGAAAGTTATAAACTAGAGTTGAAATCATGTTAGGAAGTTAGTAGAAATTTGGCTCTATAAGAGAGTTGTACCTTATAGTTTTTACTTCAGAGAGGAGATAAATTATCGTGCTATTTTTTTGTTATCATGCAATATTACAGAACGTGCCAGCTCTTGCAAAACAAAAATCCTTCATTGGTTTATAGGATTATTCTCTGCTCTATTACAATTTAATTTAATAGTTATGACTGACCTGACCCCATGCTTAACCAATGTTTACAAATTGTGAATCTGACCTGTATGTGTACTATTTCCATATCGTTTTGTGTATGCTCTGATATATATTTTTTAGTCAATTCTGATTCTTTATTCATTTCAGCGTTAATTTACTATGGAAAGCGATTAAGCTTGGACATATATCGTACTATTTAATAAAAAATGCCGCATAAAATTGAGGAATGGGACATTTTATCAATCAGTAGATGGATGGTACCCCTGTCTCCTCTGGAATTCCCATTTCACCTTGCACTTTAGACTAGATATACTTCCCAAGAAATTGTGCACAAATGCTTGTATGATCCTTAAAACTACACAGCCCCCAGCCCATCCTGAAAATTTCCCTACACAGGTTCATATCTGGGATTAGGTTTCAAATCTTACAAGTAACTTCTCCATTTTGTATCAAAACTTGCCTACTGGACAGGTTCCTCTCTAGAGGTTGAATAATAAGATATAAATAAATATATTTCTGAACTCTCCACTTGTGCTATTCGATGGGGTAGAAATTTTGATACCTGTGGATATTACAGAAAAAAAACCCTAATCAACAAGCTTAGGTTTCTATAGAGGTTAGGAATTTATTATTATTTTTTTAATGTATCCACTCATCAGCCCTCTCTTGTTATTTGCATCAGAGATAAAAAAAATTCTAGATGTATACATTGTTTGGTTTACCTGATGTTGAGAACTTTTGTTCCAAGTAATAAGCAACCTAGAAACTCTCATCACAAATTCAGAATATTTAAGTAATATAACAAGCGGAAAAAGAAATAAGCTGATTTGGAAAATATTCGCACAATTTTCAGTCTTTCTATGCTGACTGCTGCTGGTCAAGTCTTTCCAACCTCTGCATTTGAAGCTCCATCGTTCTACACTGTTAAATTTTATGAAACCCTTTGGGTAAAATTATCTATGTAGTTAATCTGGTATTGCTCTATGATTCTTGTCACTTCAGAGTCGAAAGAAGACTCCAAGTACACCTATGAAGGGTGGAGAGACAAAAATTTCAGTCTCTGGATCAGAAGCTGAATCAGACGAAGAAAAGCATGATGACAAAGAAGATGCTAATGGTGTTGGAGAAAAATCAGATGAGGAAATGTCTGATCAAGCTAAAAGTGGGGAGAAACCAAGCGATTCTGAACCAGAATCTGATGATGATAAAGGAAAGATGCAATCGAAAAAATCTTCTGCAAAGAAGGTATCTGCTGGAAAAGACAAAGCCAAGGAAGTAAAAGTTTCTAAGAAGGCCAGCCCTGCACCCAAGAAGTCTCTCCCAAAATCACCACCAAGTCAGCCAAAGAAGAAAGATGACAAGGACGCGAAGAAATCATCTGGTAAGAAGAAAGATGAATCAGCCAAAAAGTCTGCTCCAAAGAAATCGGCAGCAACGGAGAGCATTGGTGAGAATGTACCAACTTGTCATATCAATTGCTTACTGATGAGTTCTGAAGAGATTGGTCTTTTTAATCATTCAATATTTTGGCTCTGCTTGGAAATTTCTGACTTGTAATTGACCCATTTCTATTTCAGGGAAAACTGTTCTGAAAGTGAAAGAAAAGTCTAAAGAGGAGAAGAAAATAAGCCCGAGTGATGAACAACTGCAAAAAGCAATTACCGAAATCCTACAAGAGGTCGACTTCAATACGGTTAGTCCACAAAACTTTTGGGTTTTGGGTACTGAAAGTGAATAGTCTGGACCTCACTACTTGATAAACTTTGCCCACTGGCTGCTGATTGTGATTAGGTTAAGTATAATTTACCAAATCTTTTATGAGTTTATTGAAAAATGCTTCTGTTGGAACATGATAATAGATGTCATTTTAGCAAATTAAGCAGGTTTAAGCTTTGTCCTACAACTGAGCCTGTGTTGCTCTCGCTTAAATATAGAATCAGAATTTTGTATGAGTTGTTATATTGTCATGGTGAGGTGTGGGCTTTTATGTGTGTTTGTCTCTTAAATCAAAAGAAGAGCATAGTGGAGGATATATATGTTATTTCATAGTCGTGAAAACATTTGAGCTCTATTAGTTTGTTTGATTATAATCTCTTGCTTCTACATGCAATTAATACCGTATCACCTCATGTGTCTAACATACCAATTGGTCTTCATTTTTTCAGGCTACTTTTACCGACATACTGAAGTTGCTAGGTAAAGACCTTACCTCCGTGTATCTCCCGTTGGTCTGCTTTGCCCTTACTACATGTTTTGCATTTTGTAAGACATGTAAGCACTAGTTATAGGAGTCTTAAAAATTACCCCTTATGAGTAAAATAAGCTTCAAACAGATGAAATGCAGAAAGAGGAAATGCAAAAAAAATCAGGAATCCTAAATGCTATGGGACACCCAGGTTTAATCCTATACTTAGGGACACCTTCAAAGATAGAGTGTATTATTTTTATGTGTAAAATATGTAGGCCCATAAACCATTTTTGATGATTTTAAGCTAAAATTTGGAGTCCTTTGATTGTGCAAAAGATATGAGGAGGATATATATGATCTAGTAGATGAAATACCATAGAAATTGTTGAATTTCTTTTAGGAGTCGTACAACTAAAAGTTTCTATCTGAGAAAATGTGTTGCTGCATGCCATAATGATGAGATAACAAGGCTTATATTAGAGGGTCCTGTCTCACTATTTCTCTGGCTTTTCCTCCTAACCAGCTAAATGTTTTGAGGGTAAAAAATTCAATTCTTCGGCATTGACATTGATTTATGTTCCATTTCAGTCAAGCAATTCGATACAGATCTGACGCCAAGGAAAGCATCAATAAAGGGCATGATTCAGGATGAACTGACAAAACTAGCTGATGCTGAGGAATATGATGAAGACGAAGATGAAGATGCTGCCGAGAAGGATGACAAGAAACCTCCGGCCAAAGGTGTGAAGGCCTAAGTAGAAGATTCCAAGATTGTTGTACACTATGGCCTTCCCGTGTTCCTAAGTTACTGTGTAGTTCAGTATCCCAGTCCTAAGTTAAGGTAGCTGTAACTTATTATTAGCATTGTACACAAATTGTAGATGATGGTTGTCTTACCAGTTGGTTCACTGACCCTCGAGTAGAGGAAATAACGGGCTGAGCTTCTGTAGGAAAGATTGTTGATTGCAGGATTGATGTTGTTGGTTCTTCAACTTTTATTGTCCCGCCTGAAGTACATTATCACCAGTAGTAGAAACAAGTCTGTAGCTTTGTTGTGATTTTTGGATCCTGTCTACGTTCTCTTATTTTATTTTTAGATTATCATCTGCATTACTGCATCTGGTGTGAAGTGTTCAGGCAAATGACTATATATGAATGTGACATTTATGCTATGGTACTGTGAAGAATTTCCTATACCTAGTTGCGTTGAGTTTGACAGTGGGGCAAACTTATAACTTTATAACATTGGATATGGACAACATTCGTTAATCATCATGTCTTCAATTTGCACTGGCAATTCTAAACATGGTTTTTGGCATTAACATCAAGCATGAAAAATATCCTGGACGACTTGCGAAACACGAGACTTGGCATCTTTCGAATTCAACATGAACAAAATCATCGCCATTGTATTAATAGTAGTACTCATGGTGTTTTTCTCCATCAGAAGGTGGATAGGAAAATTATTTCTATTGTTTCTTAAAAATTCGAAAAAGCTACCCTAAATTGTGATGTTTTCAAAAAAGGTATATTTAGTTATCGTTCGATTTTGGTACCTTAAGTTGACATTGTGTTCAATTTAGGTACCTCGTGACACGTGATAGCTTAATTACATAACATGTGTCACATTGAAATTTTAATTTTGATGGGTGAAATCGTGAATAAATTAAATTTTAACAACTTTCAATTTCACCACACAATTTTTAATTATTATAAATCAAGCCTAAAATCAACATAAAAGAAGGTTAAAAGAAAGAAGAAATAGGGGAAAAATTAATTTGAAAATTAATTTTAAATTACAAAAAAATATATAAAAGTTCTGAAAATTATAAATGATAATTTAAATTAAAAAAGGGGGGGGGGACCACGTATAACTCTCTCGTAATTTATTGGTATAAATTGCTTAATATAATTCAAAAATATTTTTAATAATATAAAAAAAATATTTCACATTTTATTACATATAAAATAAATTAAATAAATTAAAATTTTAAAAATACAATTTACTACAATAAACTTGTCAATTGAATTTTCAATTTTTTTGTAAGTGATTTTAGTTTTATATTTTTTTATAAATTATTTTCAATGGAGATATGTTTTTATATGGGTAATTTAGTAATATTGTTAAAAGTTATGATCTATTTACAATTAATAAAGATAATTGTATTTACATTTAGATCCACCGTATTTCTATATTTTTCAATGTGACACGTGTTACGTAATTAAACTGTCATGTGTCACGAGGTACCTTGATTTGACACAATGTCAACTAAATGTACTAAAATCGGATGGTTACAATTAAATGTACATTTTTTAAAAATGTTACAACTGAACTGAAGGTATCTTTTTTGAATTTTTTTCCACATTTCATGCTTGAATTAAGTAAATAATCTATTATGAATTCATTTTATGATCGTTCTATTTATATTCTATATAATACACACTAAAAAAGGTGAGCAAGAAAGTAAATTTTGTTGTTTTTCTCCCTCTGTTGTATTATATATGATTCCTTATTAAATTTGTTCTACTTCCATTTTTAAAGAATTAATACTCAACACAAACTTACACAAGTATGATCTTAGTTTTTGACGTTACTGGAAAAACTGACTTAAAATGTTATTATTGAGATGAACATATCATTTAAAAAAATGAAGGACCTGATTGTCATAGCATTTAAATTGGTCAATTTAGCTTGATGAATATTGATTTGGCCGAAAATACGCTTCAAATACCCAATTTCAATTCTATTTCAAACACAATTTTACCAAAATCCCATCCAAATGCCAATTTGACTGTCATGCTAATCAACCCCGAAAACTCTCGTTTCGCAGTAACCATATTTACAGTCCAACTACCACGATGGTCGGTACTAGATTATTAATGATAATTATAATATTAATAAGCTATAAGGACATCTATTGTAAGTGTGGTTTAGTGGAGCACTCAATCAATTACACTAATTCTTTTCATTATGTGAGATGGAGATATCATATCATATCATATGTATGGACTTTGTCGCCAATTCATAGAAAATCTATCACCTATGTGTCCAAGACAGATATTTCTCAGGAAAAGGACTATTACTATTTTTCTCATACTCTTCCAGATAATGTATACACTATATAGAGCTTCTGGCTTTTGCGATGCAAATATCCTGACGACGGATAAAATTAATGATACTTAATTAATTGTTGTAAAGTTTGAAAGTTCATATAAACTTTACTTTTTAAATTAATCAACATTCTCCCAACATATAAATATAGTCAAATCATTTATAGTGATTAAATAAGGTGTTAAAAAGTCAAAATGATATTCAACTCATCAGGTTATGAAAATCTCACACTAACATATGTTATTTGTGAACTAAGTCTATTTAATGTTAAGTCCGTCTTTCATAAAGTCACTCTTTTAGACAAAATTTGTGATATTTAGAAAGATGATTTTGCCGGAAAAATTGGTGAGAAAAGGACTCTGCACCTAATTTAATCAATTAGTTTGTTATGTTCGGTAAATAATAATGATAGAAGTTATTATTGATTAAAATTTTTCACCACAAATAATTTATTAATGAGAAGGTATTCAAAATCAAATACAAGCGTCAAAAAAATTACAATGACACACCTTTATATCAGGAATTATAATACAGTAAAAAATATAAAAAGATCAATTACAACTTACAGACTCAGAATCTACACAAGTAAACTTTATAAGTCCCTAAAACACATGTATTCAGGCCAAGAAGTCTATACACAAAGTGATAAATTACATCAAAACTACACAAAAGAAAGAAAGAAAAAAAACCTATTGTCCCTTTCTATACCAACAACTCTATTATGATAATACATACACTCACATTATACTACTCCTATTTAATAAACTTAGTTTAATACATTTACATATTATATACTATAATACTACATTAAGTCCACATTATTACTAGGAATGACTACTAAACCAATTACTAAAACCTTTAATGATCATTCACCCCACCACCATCTCATCTCCGATTTTCATTTCCCGTCTCATATAATGTAGTGACTCCTGACGTTTAAATAATTATAATATCGTACAACATTTATAGCTACTACCACTACCGGCCACCACTCGAACCCGACCCGACATGATACCCTGGCCCCACCTTCCCCGACCCTCCATACCCGCCATAAACCTGACCCGCCTGAGCCTGATGATGATGACTCATCACATGATTCACATTCCCACCAAACATCCCCTCATTAAAATTCACCACGCCAGCACCATTTCCACCGGAAACCACCTCCTTCCCAGCCATCGCCGTCTTCTCCCCTTCCAAATCCCTAAACCTCTGCAAGTACACCTTCAAAGGCTCCACATACTCCTCAAACCCCAGCGTCGTCATAGCCCACAGCAAATCATCTCCATTAATCGTCTTCCTCTTCTCCCTCTGACACTTATCCGACGCCTCACCGGTGATGAAGCTGATGAACTCCGACACACACTCCTGCACAGTCTCCTTCGCATCCTTGGAGATTTTCGCGTTCGCCGGTAGCGCCTTCTTCATGATCCGGCTGACGTTCGCGATCGGGAGGAACCGGTCCTGCTCGCGAGGTGAGTGCTCGTGGCGGTGATTTCCGCCTGATTCGTTGTCGGAATCTGCCATGGAATATTCCGGTGGGAGTGGGAGTAGAGAAGAGAGGGAAATGTTGTGATTGGTTTTGATTTTTTGATTTTTTGTTAGAGAGAGAAAAGGGAAAGGGATTGTGAGAAGATGATAAGATGTCCGTTGGATCAAATGGTATAAGAACATGATCGGTGAGACACGTGGACGATTGTGGTCCGTTGCATGTCGATAACTATAGTTTTATTAACAGGTGTTTGTGGTCGTTGGATTTGTCTCAGTGGAAGGATCCGGACCGTTGATTGGGTGTGTGATATGGACGTTTATCATTGGGTGGATACTTGACCAATGGGCAGTTGAATAGTCGCTTACATGGACCACCGATCCTTTCTTTTTCCCTTTTCATAATATTTTTTTAGTCTAAACGGTCAAAATTAAATTTTATTCATTCAAAAAACGTTAAACCTAAATACTTATGTGGGACGGCAAGGGTATATACATTATACGAGATTTTATATAATTAGTAATATATTTTTAGGGCTCCCTACATTAGAAGTGCATGCGTTGTTCTTGAATTTCTTTTTAATTTTTTTTTGTAAATAAAGATATGTATTAGGCTTAATAGTCAGAGTCAGCACCCAAAATCGGGATTACAGATACGCGCGGGGAAAGCCAAAACTTTTCCTCTCCATTAAACTGATAACTTAACGCGGCTACATGATCGACACACCTGTTTACCTTTCTATCAATCTTCTTGATTTCAATATCCCATGACATACGAATTAGTTCTTTTCATCGGCCTACAAAGGTCCCAACTTCCGGAGGTGGAGGCTAGAGGTCAGTCACCCAAGCAAAGACAGACGCATAATCCGTTTCAACAGTAATCTTCAGTACCCTCCTTTTCCAAGCAAATTTGAGGCCTTTCAATAGGCTGCTCAGTTCCATATCATTAACTGTTGACGCCATAATCCGCCTGGAGATGCCCCATATTCATTTGTCGGTAGAGTCCCGTAGTACACCCCCCAATGTTCCAGTGTTCTCGACCGGTCTACAACTCCCATTGATATTGAGTTTTACCCAATTGGCTGGAGGCTTACTCCAAGTGTATTGCCTTCGATATTCTATTGGTTCCATTGTATATTGTAAGTTACAACAAAGCTGCATGATCAGGAATAATGTGCGTGCCTTGTGTTCTGTGCTTCCCCTGAAGATGCGTGCGTTCCTTGCTTTCTTGAATTTCTTTTAAAGAATATCGATGTAGATATGTGAAGGATTCACATGATTAGGAAAAATGAAAAAATGAAATTAAATGTTCCACTAATATTACAATGTTTCTAATCATATAACCTTAGACTACACCTAATTCATTAGCATACCTAAAGCTAAAGGTAGCTCTTGAAACCAATGTCATACAAGTTGTGTTGATTTTGCGTGTGTGTTTATGTTCGTAGTGAATTTATTGAAAGCTCTGTCACATTATATTATCTATTAGCAAATTTCATAATTGTTTTAGATATTTATCTTATCTTCTTGCCAAATAGCATATATCCATTACAGACTTATAGTTTAAGTATACCTTTTTAACCTTTTCATTTCAGCCACTACAAAAAGGGAGTTTTACCATAGTGACATTTGTTATATTTAGAACATTAATCTAGTAATAGAAAGATTAAAAAGTAAATATGCAAACTGGTTCATGTATAATAAATATTCTTCTTTATTTAAAAAAAATTAAATATACCCCTGTTAGATACACACTTTTCATCTGAATGACCATTAGTGTAACAATTACATCAAGTCCAAAACACTACAATTTTGTTTGAACAATTTTAATTTAAAGACAAACCAAACAAGTCTTAGTTATTTTCTAACATTTTCTAATTTACCCCACATATATATATAATAGTTTGGTACTTCTAGTTTATAAATTTTTAGAATATTTATTCTTTTAAAATTAAATATGATTTTCATAATTAATTTAATGATGGTGAGAAACTCGTCATACTTATTTTAATTTTATTTGTTTTAATCTAAATTTTACATAATTATACGTAAAAAGAATTTAATTTTTAATTATTAAATTTCATCCATATACTTAGTTCTCTACATCTACTATAATTTTATCCTTTTAAAACTACATGTTCTAAAAATTCGTTCAAAATTTATATCATAGTTTATCACTCTTTATTTTACTAGCTTTATTTCTATAAATATATAATAATTTATCCAAATTAATTAATTAATAATTATATTTTAAGATAATATTATCTTATTTTTTTGTATTCAATGAAGTAAATGTTATACTAACAAGATTTTCAAATACTAATATATATACACATTTTGTTATATATATGTACATTTTATTTAACAAAATACATGAAAATTAATTGTACAATATTATTTTTATAAACAATACTTATATTGAAGAATATATATGAACATATATTTACATATAGTTATATATCTGAAGTAAATGGACAAAATATATAACAAGTTTTGGTGTATGAATAGCCTCTGATCAAATACCATACAACTACTTTTTTTAAAATAACGGCTATAATTCAAATTTATTAATTAATAATTACCTTTTTAAATAATATTTATCTTATTTTTTGTATTTAATGATGTAAATGCTATACTAACAAGATTTTCAAATACATGTACATTTTATTTAACAAAATATATGAAAATTTATTGTACAAGATTATTTTTAGAAACAATATATATAAACATATATTTACATATATTTATATATATCTGAAATAAAGTGACAAAATAACAAATTTTGGTGTATAAATAGCATCTGATCAATTACCATACGACTACTATTTTAAAATAATGGCTATAATTCAATAACATGTAAACATATAATAGATACGTTTTAATTATATATAAGTCCACATGTGATATTTATGTTACATCAATAAGTTAAGGTTGTTTGACAAATTTTAAAAGCTGATAATTGAACAGGGGTAAAAATGAGATTTTCAACTTTTGAATCGCCAAAAGTCAAATTCGTGGACTTATATATAATTAAGTTTATTCTTACAGGACTTATATGTTATTGTTTATAATTAGAAAATTTAATAGGGAGTGTAGAGGTAATTTGCCGCTTTATTTAAGATTAAACTTCATTATTTGTTGTTTTGATGTTAAAGTAGATGAGGAAAAATGATACCAAAAAGAGATCATGTTTGTTACCTTTGTGTGTCATAGACCAAGAGATTTATTTGTTGCGAAATCGCGTAATTTTAAGGTGAAATAGTATCATATTCTTCGAAAAGTCCATCATTTATGACTGATTATGAAGAAATCTTCAACTGGGTTGCAAATAAGGTGATTGGCCAAGATATGTTACAGTATTTTCCTCTTCCAAGATTTGGTCCATGTCTTTTCGCTACCAAAAGGATAAAAACAATAAGAGATTATTAAATACAGGAAACATTTTATTAAACGCAGGATATTTTTTTAAAACATTTATATAAATAATTAAAAAATTTATAAATTCACAATTATGACTAAAAGACTTATAAATTACAAAACCCTAACAATACAAACTAAATTATCCAACATCTCAATTCTTCTAAGCTCCATCTCCAGTCAAGATAGAAAAATTCAAGAAGGTTAGTTTCTGCCTCTTCTTTTACTAATTCACATGTATTTTTATTTTAAAAAAAATTAGTTTCAATTGGGTGTCATAGTGGTAGGCGGCAACCTATTTGCTGCCGCCTACGAAATTTAAGGCGCCAACAGCTTGGGCGACAAGCAGGTTGCCGCCTGCGAAATTGCAGGTGACAACCTGCTTGACGCCTGCAATTTGGCAGGTGACCAAGCTACTGCCGCCTGCCAATTAGCAGGCTTTGCCGTTTGTCAATTAGCCCCATGGTTACTCCTCTACTTCTTTATTAAATTTTGAATTATTTACGATTTAAATTAGTAATGTTATTTGTAATTCATTTCTAGGTTGATGAATTATTTGTTCTGAAATTATTTTTTGTATAGTAATTTTGTAATCTATTTTGTAGATCACGAAATAGGGAAATAAAGCCTCCCGTTTGGATGGTAGGGACGTTACATGGTCTAGTTGTAGGAGAAACAAATATTAAGAGAGCAAAATGCAACTACTAGGTCTAGGTTGGGGCCACATGTGTTACGGAATGATCCTGCTAGAAGGAGCAGTCCCGACATATCTGATAGTGCATTTATGCCAAATCCAGGTAAACAACTTGGTGGAGGAGTGAGTTTTGACAATGATATAACATCAGATGAGCATGACAAACATGTGCAGTTAAATGTGAGCGTAGCTAGTCATAGGGCAGGAAAAGGTCATATCGGATCGAATATGCATGAACGTGTTCATGTGAGTGTTAATGATGATGATGGTGGTGATAGCCACGGTGATACTACCATGTCAGTTCACGTGATAATAGTGTACGCCCGACTAGGCGATACATGCAGGATTCTAATGAGTGTAGTTCTTATGGTAATGAGCAGATGGATATGGTGGATGATGATGGGGGGACGAAGATAAGGGAATTATTGACTTCATTCCAGGACCATATTGCGTATCAGTTATGGAAGACAAGAGATGAGGTAAGTATATTGTTTGATTTAGTCAACTATTTTACAACGGGTTGTGAAAAAGAAGTATCTAACATTGTCCTTTTTAATATGGCAGAGGTTGTTTAAACTGTCATTCTAGAAGCACTAGAGTATCAATGTTTGAAGTCCCAACCACAAGGGAAGAGGGCTTGCGTTGGTTGAGGGATAGTATGTTATACCATATGAAGGAATGCATGTTTGAGACTCTAGACGTTCTTTTGATATCGGCTTTTGTGGAACGATGGCATCTTGAGACCAACACATTTCACCTACCTTTTGGTGATATGACTATCACTCTACATGATGTTTGGTATTTACTAAGAATTTCGATAACGGGTAAGTTGGTTATCACTACTAAGAGTAGTTACTTTGGGGATTTGGCCCTTCTGTTTGATATAAACCTTGAAGATAGTGTTAGCATGAGAAATGTTATTGGTTCAAAGGGTGGGAATTTGTGCAAACTTAGTGCATTAGAGTCGCTACAGAATGACCATAGTGCTAGTGATGGTGCAATATATACAGGTTACTTGTTGTGGCTTCTCGGGATCACATTGTTTGGTGAGAAGAGCAACTCATATGTTAATGCTAGCTATGTGGAGTTCTTGCATGATCTAAACCAGGTGTCTGAATATTCTTGGGGTGCAACGGCCTTGGCTTATATGTATAGGAATCTTGGAGAAGCATCCAGAGCTAATTGCAAAGAGATATATGGTTGTCTTACTTTGGTTCAGGTTTTTTTCCTTTTTCTTTTATCACTTGTCAATGTTCAATAAACATGTTTATTATCGTCAACACTTTATAATTAAATAATTTCCAGGCATTGATTTATGAGTACTTTCCATGTTTCTGGCCTAGAGGAAGACAAGTGAATGTTGACGAAAATGATCCACGTGAAGAGTCTTCCAAAATGGATGTATATCAGACGGATTAAGTGGTCGATGTTCATCTTTCATTGCCACCATCATACATGCACAAGGCAACCCATGTGTAGTGCGTAACTCATGCGTGCAACTTATACTATTAGGTGTTCCAGCTATCTCTCGAACAAAAACATCAAGGCAATGATGTGAAACAATACCTCGCAGCTTCCGAAACAATTTGTACTTCTTACAATAATAAGCATGCTTCGTTCTATTCAACTCAAATTGTCCTCGAATCTCGTCTATCTCCTGCTCAATGATCCCATGGATCTTTCCCAAACTACTATGGAAATTATGCCTCGAGTTTGTAATCCAAGACTTAAGTTGACCATGTACCGATTCAATCATGTAAATGTTATTTATTAAAATTCAACATATCGAACATACATACATATAATAATAATACACGTTAACAATTATAAAATATTTAATGGTTACATGTTAGTTGTTTCTACTCCAAAATGTAGACATTTCTTCGTCCAACAAGAAACAAAACGCTCTTTATGTGGCACTAACCAAGTATTGGTCACATAATCCTCGAATTAGGGATAGTACCGCCAAGCATGCAAAAACCGCTGCACACGAAGATCAAACTACTTCTCACATTGTGCTTTGACAATTCTTGTCCATCTGACAATTACTGCTTTCTCATACTTCTTATTGCAAACAATTCTTGTGTTATTCTTTAGCATGTCCTCGGAAAAGTGTCTTTGACAAAGTAGATGGGTAGACTTCTCAAAATGAAACTCAATAGCACTTATGAGGGCCAAGTCTCGATCTATAACAAATACACCGGGCAACCTAGTGTGACCAAAATTTTTCTATAAGTGCTCCATAACCCACATGTAACTCTCAGTTTTCTCATTCGCCATGCAAGCAAATCCAACATGAAAATTTTTGGAAGTTGGCAAAAAACCCATCGCCTCCAATAAAGGTAAACCGTATCGATTTGTTTGATACGTGGTATTGATGACAAGTACATCAAGGGAAAATTTAACCAATTCCACACTCTTTGGATGTGCAAAGAAAACTCCACTCAACTTATTAGTTCCACTCTCCTTCTTCACCCAATGATAATATTTAGAATCATTCAAGAACTTCATAAAATATTGATCGAGCATAAACCTCGCATATATTCTCTTTCATCTTCTGTTTGGCATTGTAAATGTGCCTTATATTGCTAGCATTACCTTCGAATTTTGACTTCAACCTCCGCAAGATACTTTGCGGCCTTATGTTACACTTAGTTAACTCACGAACATATTCAAACTCGGGTTGACTTAACGTTGCGACTGATGTATGCCAACTAGAGTAATCTCCAATATGATGATTTTGTCTACCCCTATTGACACTCATCTTTATTATCCATTCTCCTTCTGCTTTCTTTTTCAACTTTATTTGAAATTGACAATTATTTTTCTTAGTCCCACTTCGATTACGAAGTACACCATCATCATTCTTGTACGATGTCTCTCTATATTTTCCACCACGTTCACAACTCTGATAAACTCGACTCTTCTTAGAGCTTGCGACCATGGAAAAGATATTGTTATCCCTATCAATCCGTGCGACCACTTCTTGTGCTCCTTCCCGATTAGAAAATGAACCTAAATTTTGGAACAAGTGATTATGGTCTTCATACTCATGCCCATCCAAACTATCATCCGAGCCGATCTCAGTACCAAACATGTCATCTACGTGGTCATCATCAACGTTAGGCGAACCCACATTCTTCGAAACATCACTACTATCATCATTCGAGTCACCGCCTAAAAGAACGAGATCGTGATCCTGGTGCATATAAAAATAATCTTCTTCAAAAAACGATTCATAAAAGATAATTATTATTTTTCAAAAATTATACAATTAAAAAAACAAAAAAAAAACGTAATCGTATTGTGACCTGCCAAACTGCAGGCTGGTAGGCACAACCTTGTTGTCGCATGCCGTGTGGCAGGCGAGAACAAGGTTGTGGCCTGCCGTTTGGCAGGTCACGTTTAGGTTTAGCGGATTTCGATTTTCGGGATCCAGTAAATTTATATAAAAGAAGTAAAATATAAAATTTTTGAAAAAAAAACTTACACAATAATAATCATTGCGTTCATTCTCTCCGTTCATGTTTTAATCTGTGTTTAGATTAAGTTTTTTGAAGTTTGAAATTGTAATTATATATATTTAAGTAGTTTTAGTCAACTTTGAATATAATTAGACTCTTTTTATACATTATTAAACTTTGAACTTTTTGTATAAATTTTTAAAAGTGTCTTACGTTTAGTAAAATGTGTGTTGCGTTTAATATTACTAAAAATAAAGTATTCTTTTTCTCCTTCTTTTTAGTCGAGAAAAAAATGTTCTTCGATTCACAATGGTCCACTATATACAACTATACAAGCATAAGGCGTTTATTATATGATGTTGTGTTCCCTTTAGCTGAAATTTATTGAATTGAACTGAAGTAAGGTATAAATTATAACAATTTAACTTAATTATACACTATGACCTATAAGTTTGTATTGTTTGGCACAACAATTTAGCTTAATTAACACTATATTCAATTAAAGTTATGCGTTAAACACTCCATATGACCATATCTATTAAGGATTTCTTGATAGGGAAACTATCCCTCCTGTAGTCCCCGTCCATTAATTCATCGAGCAAGTAGAAACATAAATGGCTGGCAAATGACGTAAAGACCAACTAGAAACATGAATGCACACCTATAATGCATGAAAGTTAGGATTTTGATAGGCCCGCTTGACAAGCAAGTAGCATGCATGACTCATGATTCATGAACGAGGATGGAGATACTTTCGTTTCTTCTTTTCTCCCATATATTTAATTAATGTGCTTAGTCATCTTCCTCTCCAAGACAAATAGGCACCGAGTGACATTCAATTTGAATGAACATTTGAATGATTTTTGGTGAAATTGTGTTTGGAATGGAATTGAAATGTGAGAAATTTAAATATTTCTACTGTACATTCATTTTGCATGAATAGGCTACTGTTCATCCAATCAAATCATACACAGACTCAAATCACACACAGACTGCTTGCTAATGAACAAGTGCAGAAGAAATCAACACCTTCATCGAGCTAATATAACCGAGCCGCATAGCCCATTCTCAGCCCGCTATTCATCCTCGCTAATGCTCAATTTGAGCCGCCGAAAGTCGATTGGTCCGGCTACAACTTAATTTGAGTCGCAGAAAGTCGATTGAGCTGCATCGGAATTTTCCGGTGGCCGATTGGTAGTGGCTACAGCCTAATTCTGGTGGCGGTATGGCGGCGGCTGGAGTGGAAGTGGTGATGTAGCGCGCCGACTGATTTGGTGAGGGAGGGGGAGGCGGTGGCGGAAACCGACTGATTTGGTGAGTGAGGGGGAGGCGGTGGCCGACTGATTTGGAGAAGAAAGAATCCCACAGAAGAAGAAACAAACGGTGGTGATGGAGAAGAAGAAATGAACGGTGGATCTTAAAGAAACAAAAACCCAGACAAGATAAAAAAAAAGAAGAAGAAGAAGAAGAAACTTTCGGTGGTGATGGAGAAACAATGAAGAAGAAAAGAACGGTGGAGAAGAAAGGTGCGCACTGAAGAAGAAAGAAAAAGAAATGAACGGTGGAAAGACAAGATAAGAAGGCGTGAAGACAAATTTGCTCTTCCCCAAAAAAAATTGGTGGGTATAATTGTGTACTGTGATCTGGCCATACTGTGTATTGTGATAAGAAAATTGTGGCAATAGCTCGATGTACAGTATGCATTATTAATGAATGTCGTTCAGCGTTTGCGTATTCGCCTATATATAGTTTGGTTTGCTTGCTGAATGAATGATATACAAAACCGATCAACTCCGCCTATATGATTGTATAACGTTCATTTGTATGTGAATACGCTCGGGTAGTTACTGAAGTTGTGCTACACTATTC
>JAYMSP010000726.1:0-42910 GCA_036897095.1 Plantago elongata | reverse complement strand
CCCCCCAGATTAGTGTTTGAATCACATGCCAACCATAATTCCAAATTAACAGTTCCTGACACATACCTGAGAATCCTCTTTAACGCAGTCAGGTGAGAGCTTTTAGGGTTGAATTGATACATGGCACAAAGATAGACTGGGAGTATGATATCTGGTCTGGTGGCAGAGAGGTATAAAAGGCTTCCAATCATTGATTGTCCAATGTTGGGTCAACATCTCTCCCAACATCGATCTTGCTGAGTTTGAGAGCAGTAGCCATGGGAGTGTTTCAAGGATTTGCATTGTTTGCACTGTTCAATCCAGAATTTTTGACCGGATTCTTTGCATAGTTCTCTTGTGATAGAAATAAACCATCATGTCTTTGCATCCAAGGAAGAAACTAAGTTCTCCAATTATGTTTATTTCAAATGTACCCGTCATAGCTTGAACAAACTGATCTACCAAGAACTGATCAATCATGGTAGTGTTAGTTGAACCAAAAACTATATCATCAACATAGGTATGAGGAATGCAAAGAAATTTCCCTTTCCTAAGGATAAACAAAGTTTGATCTCTCTACCCATTTTTGAAGTCAAAGTCAACTAAGAATTTTGTCAAAACTTTCTTTAGACAACACAAATCATTTTGTAGTTTAAACACATAATCAAGATGACTCAGATCTTCAAAACCTTTAGGTTGATTCACATTGACTTCTTTATCAAAATATCCATTCAAAAACACACCTATAACATTGACATCAAGGGGTTTCGAAACTGAGGTCCAAACTTTACTAGTTTTGAATTGATGGGGTTTATTTTGCACAACTTCAATCACATTTGTTGGTTCAGTAAGAGAGACAAGGCAAGAGATATTTACATATTGACAGAGTGTAGCAGACCTGACAATTGCTTTGTAATTCTTTCTAGTGTTACCTCTGAATGTCCTTCCACTCGAGCTACCAATCACTTGAGTGTTTGGATGATCTCTTCGAATTCCAGATGAGGTATTTTTCCTTACATTGTCCATAGAGTTTGTTTGAGGTTCAGGCTCAGTAACAGGTTCAGAATCATCTGACATTGATTCAGACTCTTCCTCATGAACTGTGTCATCAATTGATCTTTCAGTCAGCAATGTTAAACTCGATGTTGAGTCAACATTGTTGTTAACATTGACACTGTCTCCTTGAACTGCATCAGAGGACTCAGGTTCAACATCTTGTTTTGGTTCAGCACCTGCATTTTCAGAAGTAGTACATGTTTCCTGCATTGTACATGTTTCTTTGTTCTTCTGTGCAAATAGCTTAGCATTATCAAGAGTAACATTCACAAATTCTTGAATGGTTTAAGTCCTTGGATTATAAACTCTAAAAGCATGGTTATTGAGAGAATATCCAACAAAGAGACCTTTCAATTCACACAATTTGGCAAATGATTGATTCTCAACTTTCTTACCATGATCAGATCTAATTCTTTGAACACAGTATAGTAGAGAGTACTAAAGCTAGCATGCAATATCTTGAAAGAATCAAAAGTTTTATATTTTTCTTTTAGAAAGTTTACCCAAGTAAAACTAGAAAAATCATCAACAATGATAAAGATGTACCATGTACCTCCAAGACTTTCAACCTCAATTGGACCCATGAGATCCATATGCAAGAGTTGAAAGCAGTTAAATGTACGTCTTTATTGTCCTTCGGTTTGATGGGAGGGATGCACAACTCTAGTTAGCTTACCACTTAGGCAATCACCACAAGCATGTTCCCCAGTGTTTATGAGTTCTGGCACTCCTGTGACAGCTCCTAATTTGATGAGTTTCACCACATTCCTAAAATTCACATGTCCAAGCTTCTTGTGCCAGATCTCATCATCATCATTTGTTGCAAGGTTGCAGTTTTGTGATGCTGTCATCACATAGTAGTTGTCTCGAGACCTTGTACCTGTCATAACAACCTTCTGATCTGCACAAGTGTAAACTAGACAAGCGAATTTATTGAATTTAACTTCTAAGTCATCATCACACAAATGGTTTGTGCTCACTAGATTAGCTATTAAGCCTTCAACTAACAAAACATTCTTAAGATTATGATATCCTTCAATGAAGAGAGTTTCTTTTCCAAGAATTCTGCTCTTGTAGCTTCCACCAAAAGTCACTAATCCAGACTCTTGAGAGACATGGTTTGCTAGATGCTTGAGATCGCCAGTCATGTGATGTGAGCACCCACTTTCAAGGAACATATTTCATGCATTGTTAGGAGAGGTAGCAATAGAAATAGCAACATTGCAAACAATCTTTTTCCTAGGAGCCCAGACTCATTTATGCTTATCTTTAGGAATTTTCTGATTAAAACAACCACTACCTAAATGAGCAGGAACAACAGGAGTATCATTGAGACAAACCTTTTCAGTACTTACCATCGTTGACTCAGAGGTTGTCTCAACGTTGGTGTCAACCTTCTCAGTACTTACCATCAGAGTTATGCTCGGTACTGGAGCTTTCTACCATACCCTTTTCCAAATCTCTTAAGTAGGCAAAGTATTAGGGTTTCTTATGACCAGATTTATGATAATTTTGACACACAAGGTTTTCTTAACTTTTTCTTTGATAAAAACAGGGGTATTGACCAGTTCAGAAAGGGGTTTAACTTTATCATTAGATTCAGAGTTACCTAAATCACTTTTGCAGTTCATGTCACACCCAACTTTCTTTTCAAAGGGAAGAGCCATATCTACTAGTGTATCCTAGACCAGTGGTGCCATCATTGTCCATATCAAGCATGTTATTAAGTTTAGAAATAGAAGAGTTCCATTCAGAGATTACCTTCTTTTCTTTGTTAAGCTCAGCAGTTACCTTACAAAATTTAGCATTATTTTTTGTGAGAGCTACTTCAAGCATGACGAAGGTGGATTTCATGTCCTCATTCTCCTTTTCCGTTTTCTTTGAAGATTTCTTCAGTTTCTTAAATTCCTTGAGGAGTCCTTCATACATCAGTTGAAGTTCTTCAAATTTTTGTTCATCAGTGAGTTCTTCCTCAAAGCGGATATTTGCATCAAAGTCAATTGAACCATGTAGACACAAGACAATAGTAGAAACTGATTTCTCAGGGTTAGTTCAGGACAGTGATTCACATAACTGTGAGTCATCATAGTCAAAAAAGACTACTTTCTTTATTGATGGCTTCTCAATGTTGACACAACAGTGGTTGTCAACATCATCTAGAGTTGAGAGCAGAGATGTGGCATCATTGTTGTTCATCACCTAATGAGAGAAGCAAGCAAACTCTTTTTCTCCTTTCAAAGAGTGTTAGCACATTCATTCCGATAATGACCCCAACCTTGACATTCAAAACACCTAACCTTGATAAGTTGATCATCACTTAACTTAGAGCTGGAGTTAGACCTAACAGATTTTTTTCTTGAAATTACTAGTCCCTTTACTCACAGAACCTTGGTTAGTGTTTTTTTCTGAATTTCATTCTATTAAATTTAGTAACCAGATTGTTGAAGGTTTCATCAGACACATCAGAGTCATCATTGCTATCATGCACATGTTCAGTAACTTTATCTTTAAATTTGGATTGCAAAGACATACTATGGATTTTTGTTCTTCTTCTTTCATTATCTTTCATCTCATAATTTTTCAAGTTGTTCATCAGAGTGTGAAAGTCCATGGTAGTCAAGTTTTGAGTATCTTCCAAAATGATAACTTTAGTGTCAAATTTAGTAGAAAGAGACCTTAAAGCTTTTAAAATCAACTATTGATTTAAAATAGCATCACCAAGTTGTTGGGTATCATTAGACATAGTCATAAGTTTGCTAAAATAAGACTCAATGGTTTCTTCATCAGACATTCTTAAATTTTCAAACTTAGACCAAAGCATGCGAAGTTTAGTTTGTTTAACACTATCATCACCTTCACAATGCAATTGAAGTAAATCCCATGCTTGTTTAGCTGTGGTGCAGTTTTGGATAATTTTAAACATGTTGATATCAACGTGACTAAAGATAACTTTCAAAGCTTTTTCATTGTAGGAGCTTAAGAGATACTGACTTGGATTTAATCGTTCTTCAGGAATTCTCACTATATCACCATCAGCATCAGGTCCTTCGATAGGCCATACATAGCCTTCCACAACTGATCTCCAAGCTCGGACCTCAGCTTTGATATACGTCCTCATCTTGATTTGCCACAACGTGTAGTTTGACCAATCGAGCACAGGTGGTTTGTTGACATTCGAGTAGACGTCCATTGTAGCAGTACCAAATCCAGACACCATAAATTTAGGTGGTTGGCTCTGATCCCACTTGTTAGAAATATTGGACCGGGATTGGTACTAGAACATTAAGCAATGTTGACTCCAGTAATGAGTCAACAATGTTGTCAACAATGATTGTCTGTGTACAGTAAATTGCAGCGGATGAATAGACAGATTTCCACAAATCAAACCAGCATATATAAAATATGATGACGGTATCGTAGGATAAATCTCCACTAGTCTATTATAATGGAATTACACAAGGAGTATATGATCAATCACAGAACGAATGATCAACTCACGGAAAAACTAGACCTAGAATAAACTCAAACAAATAACCTATTCTAGTCATTATCACAACGAATGATTCACAAATACCTATTTGATGAACATTCACAATATGATAGCAAGTACAAGTCTAGTAAAGCAAGACACACAAATATGATATGAATATCTAAAGTCTCGGTGTGTGTGCACTTGCAAAGCAGCCTTCTTACTGTATATGTAGAGTCTTCGACTTCTTCTAATTCGATCAGGGAAGGAACAACTGTAGAAGGAAGGTTTTCTTCTTTACTTTGTTGGGCAGGCTGTTAGAAGGAATTGTCTCAACATTGGAGATCTTTTTCCATATATTTCCTTCTAGTCTTTGTTTTGAAGATTCTTTCTATATTGTGGTTGATCTCTTGCTTCTTCTCAAAAGGAAGTCTTCGATCAGCAATTAGTCCAATTACCAAGATTGTTTCCCGCAAAATAAACAATCAAACAAACACGACCATTTAACTAATTAAAAAAAATTATATAAATAAATGCATTATGCAATGACACTTTCATTCTCGACATTGGAGTTTTTTCATATTACAACCAAACTTATTTCAATATGAATTTTCTGCTTAATAACATAGTGTTTTTTATTGGTAACATGGTCCGTCTCTATATAAAGACCGTCTCTCATGAAATTTTATAATAGCTTTATCTATATATTATCTCTCACAAACTAATTTTAACTAATTTTCATTATACGTAAGACAATTATCTTCTTGAGAAGTCGTTAATGAACCGGATGAAAATATTTTAAAATGCCACAATATACACGTTTCTAGCCGGCTAGGTGTGATGCGGTGATGCGAGGATAATAATCGAGTAAATGCTCAAGTCAAGTTGTATTCGTTCGTGGAATCTAAAATGCCACACGTTACTATGTGGTGCCAGTTAATGTGCACTTATGACTTCTGTAGGAGCTGGTAGGGTAGTTCAAACTCTAGAGATAGATTGGCTATATATATGTAGTGTAATTGTAATGTATCCCCATAGTCCATAACTCCATACACAATTAGAAATGAAGATGGTTGGAATGAATAGTGTCGTGAAATTGGTGCTTGTGGTGACACTTTGTCAAGTCCTATTGACTAATTGTGCTGCAGAAAAGGAGGAGTGCCTCAGTGATATAGGGGCGCAGTGGTAGATGAATTGTTCCGCTTGGTAGATACTATATACAATTGCATAGATGGTGAGGGTAAGGAGCCAGATACATGCTGCAAATCTTGGGAAACCTTCACATGCCCCTGCCAGATTTATAACATTCCACTCCCAGAGTCACGCAACTTTAAAGTCGCTTTTGAAGAATCCGGCATCGCAATAGAGTATATTCAGGGACAAAATTCATGTCCTGGTGAAGGTATGCAGTAGTAGTCACATTTCGTCTAAAATCTCAAACTCGGATAGGAATTCATTTCGTTCACTTAATGCTAATACCGTTCATTTTGCTGTGTATATAGGTTTCCGATCCAAGTCCAAGTTGGAACAAGTGATCACCGGTGTGTTTTAGATGATGAACAACAGAGTGATGATGTTCAATAAAAGCCATGTATTGTCGTTTACATAATTGTTGTGTTGCACGTACATGTACCGTCAATTGTTTGAATAAATGTTACGCCTTTATGCCCCCTCTCTTGTTTACATATTCAGGCAATAATCTGGACGAACATCTCAGGCGAGATTCCATCATCCCCTGCCAACTTCAAGGTCTTGGGTACCTTAAGCTTTCATTCAACAGCCTAAGCGGGCACAATCCCACTCTCACTCATCCAACTAAGGAAGCTTGGTTTTTCACGCCTCTGACATGAACAGACTCACGGGTCCTATTCCCAACGTATTCAGAAACTTAACACCGAGACTCCAGTACCTGGGGAACCTGAATGTGAGTTATAACAGGCTGTGTGGAAAGGTACCTGCAACAGTTTGATTATACAGTTTACTTCCATAATCAGTGCTTGTGTGGAGTGCCACTGCCCAATTGCACCAGAAGATCTCTTTGAAGACTCCTGATAAAGACTTCAACCTATATGCATTCAATAATAGTCAATTCTGTAAAAGTTACAGAACTTACAGAGAAAACTGGAATAGCCTGCTGACTTCAGTTCTGGAAATACCCGTCAGGAGTGACATGGAAAATTTTAATCAAAGAATTAAGAATTGTTATGAATGGTGTAAGATTCAGTAGTTACAACAGTAAGAAATACACTAACACTAGTATGAAAGCAAAATTTATTCATTGAAACACATACAATCCAGACATCGAGGATACCTATATACACTCCTACCAACAGGTCGTTCAAATACTCGTTTATTCTGTCTAACTGCTTTTCTAACTCTTGCCTCAAAAACTTTCCACTCAATTGTGTTGTTTTTTACAAATATATCAGCAAGACGACGTTTGTTTGGGCGTATTGTTGGCATTTTGCCACCACCATAGTATATTCGGTAACCAGCTATTAAAGAAGAAAACTGACTTCCAGAGTCTGTCATGGCAAATACATCAGCAGCCGTGCATACTATAAAGTCGAGTGCTGCCAACTGCAAAAGATTATATAGCTTTCATAAGATAAAAATTTGAACACAGTTTCTCAGTATTCTGAAATAACAAGGAATAAATTCTCAAAAAAATTCTCTTCAGTCAATGTTTGCAGATACATAAACTTTGACCATGTGGTTGCACTACGAAACATCATTGCAAGTGTCTGAGTAAATTTTTGAACATGAATAGGTGTCATTGTAAATAACATATACTTCAGGAAATTTCAGATTGACTTTGAATAAAATACAAGTAGAAGAGGAAGAAAAAAAAGACTGCACAATTGTACCTGAGAAGAGAAATTTGCAAACGGCTCAATTTCAGCTGCAGAAAGCAAGTTTTCCTTGGTGACTAAATTAGGAAACAGGGTAGTCAAGGCTGCTAATCTCGACTTGCCTCCATAGATATGTGCACCAGCTAGATATATATGGGTCCGGCGATTAAAACCGAGGGCAGCAAGCATGAGCACCGTCTCTTCTGGCATCAATGGACATAATCCTTCCGAACGCAACTGTATTGGTGAGGGCAACCTGCAATAGATTGATGTGTTAAAAACCTAGTTAAAATCAATGAAAGCATTAAAACTAAGGCGGGTATAGCTATTAGGTAGAATTTCCAAGAATAAAGCCTGTTATATTATTAATTACATTACCCACCTTTAGGTGGGGGTAAATGTAACATTTCCCCAGCGCAATAATTTATGTGAAGATCGGTGTTAGGTATAATTATAGGCAAACAGTAGTTCTATTAGAATCTAGTTCGATATGAGAAAAACAACTCCAAACCTATGTTATATTATTTACATTACAACATACGCAAAAAATAAAAGCACACATTTTCCTAAACCTAAAATGAAAATAGTTGGTAGTTGGTACAAACCCCTTTGGATTCAGCAAACATAAACTTTCATTCATGAATTATGATACAAAATGACAGCATATCAAATACCTTTTCATCTTCTTTTTTTCAACCAAGCCAGTGAAATGTTTCTCCCTATATGCCTGCAATTCTCGCTTTTCTTCCTCGCCTCCACCAAATTCGCATAATGAATGAGCCACCATATCAATTTCAAATCTCAGATGTAAGGCCAGGTATCTGTTCTGTTTAGCTTCGTGATGCTTTTGACCCTTCTTCTTTAACTGAGCATACGAGCCAACAAGGTAATGGTCCAAATGGCCCAATCCTGTATCATTTTGACGCATCCTTTTGATAAGCAAAGCACCGGCTTCTTGTATCTTAGGGACGAATCTTAGTGCATGAAAGTTGCATCTGCATCGGAGTCTCTAGATGAAGTTCTTTAATTAGGGAGCAAAGTAGATGAATACCCATACAGAAAATAAACACTAAAGCACACTAAATGTGACAGGTTGAAAGCTGGTATATACTCTTTGACAGGTGTCAAAGTAAAATAAACAAAATACCTGTAACTCATGTGGTATTGGATCTGAGGCCAACCGGTTGCCAAATCCAACAAAATGAACTACTCTGTTGAGATGTAAAATAGGAAGAATGTATTTTACAAAAAAGCTTGGCTTTGCCTCTTTCACAACATCTACATCCGTCACCTGAAACAAGTCATGAGTCAAAATCAAAGTAATTTGGCTCAAATTATTCGAGTATGCAAGTGACCATATGCTACGTTTGGGAGACAAAGAATATTAGATGAGAATCTCACCAAGCTACCTATGGCCTCTAAATCGAGCGATCCTAATTCTTTTGGGAGTTCCTTGACAATCTGGATATCTGGCTTCAAGTAGTTGATGAAGTGATCCTCCTGATAAATATCGCCAAACTGGCTAAGGAACAGTCAAGAATATGACATCATTATGGAGAAGATGAAAGCATGATCATAGAACAGTAACAAGGTTATAGCACGAGACAAACTTGTGTTAGATGGTCTAACAGTTGGGCAGACCTTAAATATTCAGAAGAACCAGGAAACCACCCACCCGTATTAGGCACAATGGTCTCATTTGCACACACCTTAAATAGTAATATTAACCACACCACCACCAACCAAAGTGTTAGGCGAATTACTCTAATTCACACGCTTCTAACAGTTCCACCATCTTACACAAGTTCTTCTCAAAGCAAACAAACTGCAGAGACATTTAAGTAGACGAACACATTAAATTAAAAAGAAAATTCACCTAGAATCTCTCCAGACACTGCTGTACATGAAATTCGGCAAAACAAGTGTAGCATTAAGTAATCTAGCAACCGCAACAGCATTACAAACCTGTTATCAATCAAAAGATAGTTTAATGTCAATAAAAACAAATCTTTCGTCTTTTTATACTCCCTCCGTCCCGGGTTCATCTTTCTGCAGGGGCGGGCACAAGTTTGAAGAAAAAAGTAAATAAAGTAGGAGATGAAGTTATTAAGTAGGTAAAAGAGTGAATAAAGTAGGAGAGATGGTGATAAAGTAGGGGAAAAAGTAGGTAAAGTAGGAGAGATAGTGTATAAAGTAGGAGAGTGATTTTCCATTTAAAGGATGGGAAGATGAAGTTGGGATGGACTAAAATGGAATACGGGAAGATGAAGCTGAGACGGAGGGAGTATATGCTAAAAATGACAATACATAGACATTAGGTGTCTGCACAAACAGGAAAAGGTTCTAGCTGGAATACATGCAGAGAACTTACAGCAACTCGCTGCTGATTTATTCCACCGTTTGCCGTGACCATTATATAACCATTTTTTCCCTCTGAAATAGGAAAAAGACGTTAGTTTATAGAAATCAAGGGGGAAAAAAGAGACTCACTAGTGAAATATTTAACACATCCAAACAAATACATGAAACACGAACACACACAAGGGAGGAGACAGAGACCACTAGGCTCCCAGTCGCGGTTATGAGCACAAGGGATCCATGAAGAAGCGATGGCATAGGGTTCTGCCCACAAGTCCTTAGGCTCAGGTTTTTTCTGTCCCTGAGTTGTAATAGAAACACAACAAGAAAGTAAATGCCAAAATAATAACAACTTGCATTCGTAGTACCAGAATTAGAATAGCTGAAACCTTCAAATGAAGTACCTCAGCTAATGCATGGGCAGCCTTAGACAAAAGTCTTCCATATCCAGTTTTTTGAGGTTTTCTTCCTTGACCATTCTTCTGTAGTTCTTCCTACATTCATACAACAAAATCTCATGGAACTTGATTCGCAACAGATCTTAGAGCCTAGTAACAAAGACTTAAGGTGGGAATTATAAAAATAATGCATAGTGATCATCATCAATCTCGTTTCTTGTTTTATGTATTACGCTGTAGTGTGTACTGCTCAGATCTACGGAAATGCATTTATTGCCCCCTGAAACTCTAATGTATCCTTCTAAACAGAGTTAAGAACATGAGCAAGTACAATTTTCAGTACAACCTCATAAAGTTCTCTATTACTAATATACTTTGAGGCTGCAAGTTATTAACCTTTTAGGCCAATCATATCAACTACTACGATTTGCAACTGAGTAATAAACTGAAATCTTAACCACCAGCAGCTCAATATAGTTGATGCACATTCTTTACCTACTTAAGCTAACCACAATAAACTCCCAAACACTAAAATACTCTACTCCAAGTAGCAAACGAATCAACAATCCAGCTAAAACCGAATCGAAAATACGTAAGCTAAACAAAATGAAAGGTAAAAGCAAATCAAATCAAAACACACCCGGATAGAAACAGTAGACGAGTTAGAAAACTTGATGTTGACAGCCCGACCAGGCTCTTGGATCCTCGAAATAATCCACCATTCAATCAAGAAAAACAACCCAATCAAGAGCGACAAGCAAATCAAGTTCCCTCTTTTCCTCAACCACGATTTCTTCTTAATCTTTTTGACCAATTTCTTGGATTCATTAGCGCTCGAATACCCGTTCAACGACGTCGTAGATGAGTTCTGCGACATGGATAGACGAGACTGTGTCCACCTGCCTAACGAAAATCTGCTGGGGGATGAAGAGCTCGGTCGGGCCGGGGTGCGGCCCAGTAGGAGATGGGGGAGGCCCTTTTCGGAATCGGCATCTTCATCTTCTTCGTTGTTGCTGCTGCTTACGGTGGTGATGTCAGAGAGATTGGAGAAGGACATGGTATTGTGTTATTGTGAATTTGTGATATTAAAGGGTCAATGTGAATTCAATTGGATACAAGGAAAGGAAAGGAAAGAGATTTGGTTGGGATGAATTTGGCGAGAGGAAGGGGAAGAATGTGAGCTTTTCGTGTGATAGTGAACAATGTTTGTTTGTGTGAGGAGAGCCCATGGAACTGAGCTGGACTTCCATGGGAGGTCAAGATTTGTCTTTCTCCTTTAACCATGGATTTTTTTATTTAGCTAGTGTGACTGACTGGTGAGCTTTTCATATAAGTGTTGTTCTTGTACGGACTTCCGGTTGTTGACAGCCGATCAACGGTTCATTTTATTTGAGTCGAATATATTTAGGTATAATATTTAAACGATAAGATTATTTGTGATAAAATTTAAATTGCATTGATCCAATTGAAATTGATGTTTTTGTGAAAAACACAATTTCAATTGAAAGAGTGCAATTCAAATTTTATCTCAAATATATTATTTTAAATTGAAATAATAGAAGAGTTGTATTGAGTCACTATGCAATTAAAATTATAAAACGCTTACAAAACTTTATACTAAATTTTAATTATATCTCAAATTAAATTTTAATAGTTCAATTAAAATTTAATAACTAATAGTTTAGTATAATTAATTAAAATTTCGTTAACTAAACTAATAATTAAGCTATGCACTTTTTGTACGTAAATTCATTATGTCCAGTTATATTTACTTATATTTTACTATATTACAATTTAGTTTACCTTCAGTACATTATAGGTGAAAGTGAACGCAATTTTTAAAAAGTTGCATATGTTGGTTAGTTTTCTAATTGTGGAATTCGTAATCTTAACATGCATTTTGCTCAAATGAAGGTAGTATGGTATTATTATTATCATTCATATTTCTTTTTTTTAATGAAAGACGTTTAAGTCTTCAGATTAAATCAAAGTTAAAAAAACGGTACAACTTGGGTTCGAAGTGAATCCCAAAAGAAATTCGAATAATAGTCATCAAAATGGTGAATAGCACATGGCACAGCCAGGAACAGACCAGGGGGCAGGGGGGCAAGCGCCTCCCAACCTCGAATTTTTTTTTATTTTATATGTAATATTTTCAAAAAAATTGAATTTCAACCCCCAACCTTCGAAAAATCCTCATATATATAGCCTCCCCAGGTTTAGATCCTACGTCTTCCCCTGGACACAGCCTGGTAAGATTTCTGAATGATTGACGGTTACTTACATGTCTCACTAATCATTATATAGCAATGCATGTTGCTGCATGCTACTGAGCCTACTGTGTTCTTAGACCACTCTCCATTGACGTTGGTGGGCTCGACACCGGCCGTGGAGCTTTAAACGATCCGTCGTTCATTTTTTTTTATGGCCCAGCTTGTGTTGGTCCACTTCTTTATATTTATCTTTTTTAATTTTTGTATTATAAATTTTAAAATATAAAAATATAAAAGTTATACCGTTTTTCATGATTTTTCATTCTTTATAAATAGAGAACTCTTAACCATATTTCAATTATTTTAGATTTTACAACTTTTAAAATTAATATATGAATCTGAATAAAAGAAATTCTAAAACTTATTTTAAATATGCAATTTAATTAACTTCAACTTCCAACCAATCTTAGAATATTTTGAACATGTTATAAAACATATTTTAAAAAAATAAAAAATAAAAAAAATAGCACTATTCATGATCATCCGGATGATCCATTTGACATAATTTCCCGCTGTAGTAGTCATTAGAGTGGTCATCACCTATAACCGCAACTATTCACAGTCATCCCGATGATCCATTGGGAACGGTCCTAGTTTGCAATTTTGTTGACGTCATTTTCCATGTGGAGTGATTAACAATTTAACATTTGAAGCTTCTGCTTGGGGTGTTTAGGGGACCTCTCATTCTCTCTTCCCTTTCTAGCTCCGATCACACCTCTCGTATGAGAGATTTTTATCCTCCGGCTGAAGACGGTTGTTCAGTAGTTAAGTGTGTTCCTTTTCTGTCTTGATTTTTCCTGCTCCACCTAAACGTGAGATATGTTTAAACCTTTCTTTTCATTTGAATAGATTTTCTCATATTTGCTCGCTTCATTCGGTTGGTAAGTTGAACGAAATGTTTAAGTACTCTTGCCCTCAAAATCTTTTCTTAAACTCAATGATAAAACAAGGGTGCATTACATATAGTACCCTTTATAGATGTTCTATTTACATATGAATCCCTCTTAGTCAATCAATAACATAGTAATAATTGCTTAGATAGTTGTAATTACATTTGCGTCCACAATTTTGAATTTTCGCGAACTAAAACCCATAAAAGTCTATTAGAGTGGTATATTCGAGATTGGTCAAATCTTAAAAGTAGATGTTTCCACCCTAAAAAAGTCATTAGGCAACGATATTCAATTTCAACAATACAAATTCCGATATACTACTAGTAACATAATTACAACATGATATCAAATTTGAAAGTTTATATTTCTATCAGTTGCCTATTAAAACACTATTGTATTGAGAAATGAAACTCAGTTGGTTCACAATTTAACACCTCTTCATGTTCAACACTAACACCCCTAGTCCTAATAAACGGGGCATTCAAATTCGTTCAATTCGAATTGAAATTTTTAATTAATAATTTATTTCAGATTGATTTTGAATTTTAAGGATCATATTTTGAGCTATGTTCAAATTATAAAATTTCACATCATATAGGTCGTATCATTTTATATTGGGTTGATTTAGATCAATTGTTTTTCATGTTTAAATATTGAAATTCACATTTTATTGCAAACGTCTTTGTCTTTTAAGAGTTTATCGCGTCAACTAAAATTAACACTATTCCTCAAATAAATGGTTAAATTTTAAGTCATCTGGAGCGTGAGCGAGGGCATGGAAGCAAACGAGAACGTAAATCGAAAAGCGTCAAACTTAAAAAATTATGAAGACGCGAGCGCGTTGCAATAACTATATGAAACACATTTTATTTAGTATATTCAAAAAATATATTTTAGATTAAAAATAATGTGTTGCCTATAAATTCTATATGCATATAAGTTAAAATTATTGATTTACAACTTTATATTTTTTTAAATTAAACTAAATAATCATTATAAAGCGAACTAAAATTATCAATCGGCATAAAATGCGATAGTCAATATTTTAGAACCCATAGAGTATCTGAATTAACCATGCCAAATGCCAAAAAAAATTATCACGTGAAATCGGTTAGTAGTTGGTAGGTGGTACATTCAGAATTAACCGTGTCAGCTAAAATGGTCTAGTCGGATCGGATAGTATTTACTGTTTTTAGTTTTTACAGTCGGTCGTCGGTCGTCGGTCGGTGTTCAGCTCTCTCTCCCAACTAAGATCCAGGCCCGTGAAACACAAAACGACAGCGTTTGTCGATTGAGCAGAAAGAAGCGGCCATCATGAAGAAGAAGGAGAAGAGTCCGATTGACTTTTCCATGTCGCAATTGCAGCGCACTAATTGTTGTTTTGCACGTTTGAAATATTTTAGGCCACAAAATTGAATAGAGGCGACTATCAACGAATAGAGATTCATGTTACAGTATGAAAAGGAAAGCTCTCGCCATTCTTTTGCGAACCAAAATGCGACCCCTTTCACCTACCTCTGTAAGCTGATTTGCTTTCCTTTCACTCCACTTCTCTTCAAAAACCTAATTCTAATTTTTTTGTTTGATTTTTGTAATCAATTGATTCTTCGTTATGTTGTTACCTAACAGAACAAAATGAATCAAATGCAATTCCCTTCACTGGATGGCAAAACTGCTTCTTCTTCTCAGGATGGCTCCAACAGTCACCGCAGGTACACTCATAAAACCTTTCCTTCTTCCTTATTTGCATAATTTCATTACTGTTTGCATACATTTTTCGTTAATTTTGAGGAGAAGTACAAATTGTGTGATCAGATAGTGTGTTTTGAAATACTACTGATCATTGATCAAATGTGTGCAACACTGTGGTTTTTAATCAGAGTGATTCTGTTGTAAATTTCCGAGTTTAATTGCTTAAAATTAATTACAAAACAGTAATTCACACTTGTGTCAAGAGAGTAACTGGACAAAGGAAAAAACTCTAAATAAAATTCTTATACTCGGGGCAATTCCAGACCCTTAGGGCCTTCTTCATCGTCGTCACCAACATACTTGCCCCAGATTGGATGAGTCTTGAATATTCCTTGCATCTCCTCGATTGGGATTCCCTTAGTCTCGGGGAAACACTTGAGGATGAACAAGTACATGACTAACACGAAGAAGGCGAAGAATATGAAGAGACCGAATCTAAACACGCACATCATCTTCATGAAGATTTCGGCGATGAAGAAGGTGAAAAGCATGTTCACCAACACGTTCACGGTCTGACCGGCTGATCGGACCTCAAGGGGCAAGATCTCGCAAGGCACCAACCACCCTAGAGGTCCCCATGACCATGCAAAACCTGCAACGTAGACACAGATGACGGCGACGACGACCACGGCGTACCATTTGGGCAAAACTCCTGGATCACCATTAATTCCGAACTTCACTGCAATGAAAACTGCAACAACGATCTGCAGATAACAAGTTGATATTGATTAGAGCATGCATTGGACAAAGTTCATTGGAGCAAAGTATAATCTTATGTGGAAACAAGAAATTAGCAAACCTGGCAGACAAACATCTGAATAGCTCCCTCAAGAAACCAGAACCTCCTTCCAAGCTTATCAACTGTGAAAATCGAAACAAAAGTGGCGGCGGCATTAACAAGTCCTGTGATAACAGTGGCCATCAATGCAGAGTTGGCCATACCAATTGTCTTAAACAAAACCGGCGCGTAAAACATGATAACATTCATTCCAGTGAGCTGTTGGAAGGCTGGAATGCAGGAGACAAGGACCAAATGAGGCCTGTACTTTCTGCTGATCAAATTAGTCCATGGGTGCTTAATCTGCTTTGACGCCTCACTAGCAGCAATCAAGTCTTTGAACTCAGCATCAACATCTTTGGTACCACGAATCTTGATGAGTCTTTCCTTTGCTTCCTCCTTTTTGCCACGTTCAATCAAGGAGTTAGGGGAGTCAGGGAGCCAGGCCGTGCATAGAAGGAATATGACGGCTGGTACACCGGCACAACCCAAACTTATACGCCATCCATGTTCGCCCATGGTTGCGGTTTTGTAGTTGATCAAGTTGGCTACTAGGATTCCAATGGTGATGGAGAGCTGGAAAAGCATGTTACATGCTCCTCTGTACTTGTATGGAGGAATCTCTGACAAGTACACTGGTGCAGACTGCATTAGATATTAAATATCCATGTTAGATATTAAGAAAACAGAACCAACCATTCACGCTTCAAATATGTAAAAATAGTACTGCTACTATAATGCAATTATAAATTGAATTTTAGATCAGTTTCATGTGCAATTTGGGAAAAAGAAAGTTTTAGCCTATGGATATCAATTAGAAATAAAATCTGGATATGTGAATCAAATAAAAATAGAATTATAAATAGAGATTAGTGCAGATAAATTTAAAACAATTACGTATTAAAAAGCTGAAATTAAAATATAAGCAGAGATGGCTAAATTTGAAACAATTGAAGTAAAAAAAAAATGTAGATACCTGATTGGCAAAACCAATGCCAAAACCAAGAAGGATACGACCGATAATAAGCATGGCAACATTCTGGGCAAAACCATTAACAGCAGCACCAACTAAGAAGAGAAGGCCTCCTACAAGCATAGAACGCTTCCTGCCAAACTTTCGTGTCACGGTCGAGGCAACACAGGCTGCAATCATGGCAGCCAGATAAAGCGAGGATGTGAACAGAGTAAGCATGGGGTCATCGAATTTGCAGTACTGGTTTTTGCTCTGCACGAGATTAGCTTGCTTGCGGTACACCTTCGGGAAAAATCTCTTCAGAAACACATCCATAGAAGTCACACCACCTGTAGTTAAATTAACAATTGATGTCAATTTTATACATCGTAGTACCTTGACAGTATCTCTTAATCTAATAATCGAATTTGGAAATTTAATGAGATATTTGATAGACTTGTAAGATGCAAGGAATTTATATATAGCTGATCGAGTAATCCTTAGCGGCTGGGATTTTCTGAACTGATGTGTGCTGCTTGCCTGCCTTTTGTATATTTTTTATGCTTAAGGCTTTGGTATTTTGGTATAGTACTAGTACTATTATTCATGTTGTATGCGTCAGGTTGCTTTTTCTACCACAGTGAAGGCACCCGATCTGTTTGTTTGTTTCCTCTCTCTAGTAGAAAGCTTGCCATTTTTCCTTACACCCTAGCTGGGCTCAAGCCTTTACTACAGTACTAGACTATAGTATTAGGGACACTATTTATTTCTATTTGCATCTCTTCGTGTTTAATTTAAGGACTTCTATTTTCCTTAAACTTCGAATCTACTTTGTTCTAGACCCCGACTCCAGTTATGTCTGTTTTATGATGTCGCTACTAAGAGCAAATTATATTAAAGCCGATTTAAATTTATAAATATGCCTAGAATTAGAAAGATGTTCCTGTAACCTTAGGTATTGATATATTCCATCTTTGATAAGACTGATATTTTCTTATATTTTTTTCATCTTCCACTATCTAGACAAACCTAAAACTCGAACATGATATAGAGCAGCATTAGGTACAATGCAACACAAAAACTCAAACATGATATATAGCAGCAGTAGGTACAATAACGTTACCAAGGACTTCCTTTTCTGTTTGGAACAAGAACTCGAACTTAAGAGTGCTAGATTCTTTTCTAGAAAATATCGATAACCCGTTAATAATATATAGATCAAGAAACAGCATTGTATATTTGTACATACCGGAAATACCGATGTCGTAGCCGAAGATGAGGCCACCACAAGCGGCGGAAAGACAAGTGAGAATGACATAGATGGTGAGATTGCCAGGGTAGTTGGTGGCAGGGCCAGTCTGAACAAAACCACCAGCCATTTTTTTTCTGGTTTCGAAAGGATATGTCAAGAATGCAGATCGGTGTGACAGGGTTTATATAAGAATTTTGGAGGATGAAACGAAACAGAGTTCTAGTAGGATTAGATTAGATTGTGGTTTATATCTCCTGTTTTGTAGTAATGGATTCAGGTTTATCCTAAAGATTTAGTTTTATCTTAAATCAATTTAATTCTGAACGAACTAAATTTTATCTTAAATCAGTTTAATCCTAATCGAATAAGAGACCTGCTTCCTTAAGGGTCTGTCTCTGATCCTGTATGGACTAGTTTCAGTTTCATTAAGATCTCACCATTTGAATTTTTCTAAGAGGTATACAAGCCTCCCCAGTTAGATATCTGAGAAGAAAGATCTATTATAGACAGTATCGCATCCTTGTATAAGGACTAGGGGAACATGCTGAAAATGATGTCTGTAATGTTTTCAGAGATTTTCAGCAAGTGCAAGGGTCTATGCATTCTGCTATATCCATGAACAAGCCAGAGATTTTAGATGCTGCACTTGATGATTTCTCAGAGGTAAGTTCATAGTTTCAGTGGCACCACCAGCATTTTTTTTAGATTGCTAATGCAGATCGCATGCTAGTAATGCAGGGCTACTTTAGCCTTACTGATGAACGGCGTAGGATGTTGTTGCTAACACTTGCCAGAGAATACGACCTTAATCGTGGACAAGTCCGTGAACTGATGAAGCAATATCTAGCACTTGAGCTTCCAAGTAGTAAGTTCCAAGATTTTTCATTATTTAATTTGTTCATTATGATTCTTGGACTTTGGTATACTTTTGTCTTGTAAAACATTTTATGTGAGTAATATATCTTACTGGTTCAGGTGATAAGACTGTGGATGCAATGGATGAAGGGGAAGGATCACTTTCTGCTTTCTATCGGATAGAGCGGAATTTGAGGCAATCCCTCAAGCCAATGTATGAAATTCTATTCGAACGATTGAACACACACCCTGGAGGGCTGAAATTTTTATCGGTTATGCGGGCAGACCTACTATCCTTTCTGGCGTAAGTTTATGAGCAATCATATGATATTTCTATTACACCACTAGGTCACATGTAGAAACATGAACTACTCTTATTTTAAGTCCTGAATTAGCAATTTATGTCTGAAGTAACATTGATCTGGAACCTTTTTTATGTGCTATTCTTTTCATGTACAATACATGTTGCTTTTGTCCCTTCATTAATAATCCATTTTTTCAGGGATGAAAATATTGCTTCACTAAGGGCACTAGATTCTTACTTGAAAGAGAAGCTCATTACATGGCTCAGCCCTGCAAATCTTCAGCTCCATCAAATAACCTGGGATGATTCAGCTTCTTTGTTAGAAAAAATTGTAGCTTATGAGGTACTTGTTTCTTCACTCAAAAAATAACAACCCTATGCAAAATGATAGATGTAAAACCAGGCATTTACCTATATACAGGCAGTTCATCCAATTAGCAATCTTTTGGATTTGAAGCGAAGGCTGGGTGTAGGACGGCGATGCTTTGGATATTTACACCCTGCAATTCCAGGTTTGCATTATTTATTTTTTTGTATATGTAGACAAATCATAGAGTGGCGAACTATTTCTTGTTCCTTGAATACAATGTCTTGAACACTTAACAGAATGGAATATCATCAAAGTATTGAAGAGATTGCATCATGGAATCATATGGGATATGGTTTTGGATGACAAGGGAGAATAACCTTTGGAATCCTTGTCTCAAATCTCAATTCCACTAACTTTTAACAATTTCAAAACTGAAACATTGATCTGATGTTTGAAGCAGCGTAGAACTGTGTTATCAATCCCAGATCTAGTAGCCAACGGACAAAAAATCCGGGATAGCCAGGATACATAATGAATATATAAGCACATGCAAAGTTTAAATAAGCTTGCAGAATTAATAAGTCTTAAAGACAAGCAAAGTCGAGGAAATGGAGGTTAAATTGGTCATTTACCCCCAAAATAAGTCTGGTCTCTCCAGGGTAGAGGTATCTGATCCACCCGGGCAGGCCTGAAAGCACTCTGAGCTAGCGAGATCCCGGCGGGATTGATAGCACCGGCCACACAATTTGTTGGTTACAGCAATACAGCTGATAATAGTTAGTGGGATTTAAACAAGTTTATGAAAGTGAGTGTCAGCCTATTCATCATATCGATGTATAAGATGTTATCAGTTCAGACATGCCAAATTTGTGAGTTTGTGGTGTTGATTGAATGATTCATGTCTGTAACTGTAAGTGGCACAACATTTTAAATGTATAACACATGTTAATCAAGCTCTCTTCAGGTGAACCATTGATATTTATTGAGGTTGCACTTTTGAAGAAAGTAGCTCAAACAATACAGGTACTAAAACGTTGACCTGACATATACTCAAAAGATGACTCTTGTTATTCACCACTGAATGGAAAATTTATTTCAGGAGGTTCTCTGGGATGATCCTCCAATACCTGAAAGTGAGGCAACATGTGCACTCTTTTATTCAATATCTTCAACTCAGGTAAGTCTTGCCTCTATACTATAAAAAGTGTTTATTTTGAAACTTCTTTTTTTCTATATCTATCACCTCTGTAGTTGCATTTCTATGTAATCACCTTCCTTAAACTCCCCCCCCCCCCAAAAAAAAAAAAAAGATTAATGGAAATATATTGATTTTGTTCGCCAGCCTGTTTTACCAGGGGTCAATCTGGGGAAGTTCCTCATTAAACGTGTCATCGATGTGGTGAGGCGAGACATGCTGAAAATATCAGTAAGTTCATATTCACTAAAAGTGAAGGCTTATTTTAAAGAACGTCAGATTCACCTGGCATATTTTCTTCTCGATGGAAATCTGCTGTCACTATATGCTCTTGTGCTCACATCTTGTTATAGATTCTTGACAATCTTAAGATGAAGAGGTATATGCTAGATGGATTAGATCATTAGAATATTAGAGTGTGTGCTTGTTGAATGTTCTGATGTGTTGATCTGTGGGGTTTTTTTTAGGTGTCTTTCCCTCTAAAAATACTTTAGGTGAAAGTGTTCAAGAGGTGGTGTATCACCGCATCATTTTTATTGAATAGTGCAGTGCAACTATTGCTGTTTTGAGCTTGTCTGTAGGTCAGTAGGGACATGTTTTCGGATTTCCGAATTCACATCTCTTAAGTAGCTAGTTACAGAGCAATTATATTGGAACAGTGTTTCTGAATTGCAGCAACATGTTCAATGTAGCTGAAAGTATTCTCTCTAACAGATAAGCCAAAAATATAGTTAATATACAGAATTGCATTGCATGTACGCATTGGTGAATAACTGAATATATTTCCTGGTTAATGTAATTTTTGTTCTTCATGCAAATAGACCACCTTAATTTTTTCCTTCTCGGCGTCCCTTGTTTGTGTTGCTGTGCGACTATGAGTGAAATGGATGATCAAATGTTTAAGGATTCTTACAGCATTGTGTTTCTTTGCATCACCAGTTTCCAAAATTTGCAATAACTAAAATGTATACACATTCATGGATTAATTTACGGAATTTTATTTATGTAGACGTTTGCGACGCTTAGTCCTATACCAGGTTACATGCAATGGCTTTTATCAAAGTTGGCATCAGCTGAGAGATCTGACCCAACTTTTAGTGAGAATCTGCTTAAACCAGAAGAAGAAAGTGCGCTTATGGAAGCAGCCAAGTAAGCATATTCATTTGTTGTTATTGCAGATGCAAGGTTATACTGTTGGTTTTGCTTAATCTGCAAATCTGGGCTGTACAATTTTCCATGACAGGGACTTTGCTACTGGAGCAAATGGGATGGAATTACTGAAGAAACTGTTATCCTCAAACAAGAACGAATGGGCTAGTTCAGAAAAGTTGACACTCGTTCTGAAAACCCCCCTATTGCGTCTGTGTGCAAGGTATTTTACACAACCCAGAGGCTTACGGGATCTATAATATGAACTTTAGAATGTCAATTATGAAAAATATAGCTCTGATTGACAAGAAAGGCAAAGATAGATAAATGGGTGGGTTACATTGAAGTTTCCGTCACGTGGAAAAGGATCATTACTTGTCACAACACTGACAAGCATAATATATCAGCATGCTTGTCTTTCGTATGATTAGAGCATCTGTAATGTGCGTCTTTGTTTCCACTTCTTAATTTTAGACCCCCTCTATTTTGTCTTCTAATTTATCAGTCTTTCATCTGTTGGCTCACTATAGGTACCTTTATCAAGAGAAGAAGAGAGGAAAAGCTCTTGATTCTGTTGGAAATTTTCACTTGCAAAATGGAGCAGTATGTTGTCTCTTGACCCTTCTTTCTGTTATGTGTTATGCATTATGTGTGGCGCCTAAATGTTGAACTTCACCAAATTATGGACCACAGTACATCTTTGCTACATGATGAGCAAGCTGCTGTGCTTCGTACATTGACCCTCAGTAATTGAGCTACGCATATCTTACATGCTGAGGGTTAAATTACAACTGTTTGTCAGTAGTTAAAACTCTTGCTTGATTATCATATGAAGCTGGGGATTTTGTTTATTTAGATGATTGGAAGAATTAATTGGCTGGCTGATCGATCGGAAAGAGGTTTAAGCCAAAGTGCTGGAGTAATGGTCAACTACATATATGAGTAAGATCTTGGCAAATCTGGGTTTCTTGTTTATAGAATCCAGTTTGTGTTAATCACACCATGAAAACTGATATTGAATCTCAAATATTTTTTCTATTTCTGTTATAAATTTGCTAGACCAACCTGAACAATCTAAACGTCAATGACAGGGTGGACCACATTGAGGAAAATGCTCATTCTTATTTTAGTAACGGGCAGATCCAAGCTTCTGATGATGTCAAAGCCTACCTTGAGGTAATATTGGTTCAAGAATTTCTTAAATATGAGACTAACTGATACACTCCTCATATCAATTCATTTACCCACCAAAATCAAAATTTTGTTATTGCAGCCACAAAAGGATCGCCAAGAAGCAGTAAAGAATTAGAAAATTGTAGTGAGTACTGTAAGTTGTAAATCTTTCTGTACAGACCGGTATGGTACAGTAATTTATACCATGTTGATGTCTTCTTACCTGCCAGTTGTGGCCTTTCATCTTCTATCATCCTTTTTACATGGTTAAATTGATGATATATTATTAAAAGAAATTATAGTAGTTGCTTCCGAGGCAGTGCCTTTTACATGGTTGAATCGATGATATACTTTGTACCCGAATCTGACACGGTACTATTGTTTGTGTAATATACTTGTGTATCTGTGTGATGTTATTTGGAAATTTTGCCCTACCTGTTATAGTATGCTGCAGCTCGGGTTTACAGTTTATATTACATCAGCACATAAGATACATTGTTGCCAGAAATACATGTCGTCTTGAGGATGATATCACTTCTCGCTCCCATTCTCCACTGATGTAGTAGTTTCTCTCACATAATCCCTCATTACTCTTGTGTTACGTTCATCCACCATCTGGTAAGATTCAACTGAGTGGTTAGTAAACATTCAAAATAGCTGTGATCATGATTATTGCATATAGAAACTGTATATTGACCTTTGATGCCAATAGCTTCAAGTTATCCCATTCAAAGTCTTCCTTGCAGTATGCAGACCGAACCTTAATGGACATCGGAGTGCTTTTAGTTTAGGCATGTTACAAAAATTATACTAGATGTAGATTTTAGTTCATAAGACACTGACCTCTAATATACGCAGAGCTGCATCCCAGACAACCAGAGAATCAGACGTAGATTTAACATTCATATCGCGGAAGCATCATAATGTTAGAAAGTCAGTATATTAGTTCTGAATTGCATTAAGAATTCCTGTAGACAATGCATCAATGATTACTGAATGCAAATTCAAGTAATATACACACCTAAAGCTTTGTGCCTGGATGATTCCCTCATCAGTTCAGCACAAAACTTATCCCCATCGTTTAACGAGTGTGTTTCCAGGAACTGCGTCAACTCTGCGTGTGCCTCAGTGTTGTAGCTCTGCTCTGTCAAGTTACTAGTGAATTAAACTCATCCAAACCACTTACATTCTTAAGCCCAGATTTACATGTCTGATATGTTTAGAGAATCTCTATCATGTAAACAATGCAGTTATCTATGAAGATACAGTAGAGAAAGTGGGACCTCAAGCTGTGCATTGACAACCCTGACTGCAACATAAGTGAAAAAGTCTTGTAGATGTATTGCTGCTTTCTTTTCTGGTGAAGCTTCTCCGAATCCTGCAACATGTAAGAGTTCGTTCAAACTTCAGTAAACGGAATTATAATGAATTAGTTGCCGTCATGTGCATATATACGTGTTGGTAATGTTCGCACCCACCTGGCACATACATCTTACACTGGATGGTTGAGCTTCCCTTTTTACATGGCTTGAATGGGAGAGCTCTGCTATGGCAATGGGGTTTTGGTGAAGAAAGAGAGAATTGGGAAACTGGGAGAAATGTTGAGGATTCCATGGATACTTTTCTTGCACTCTTGCTTAGTGGATATTTTGATAGAAGATGGTTGAGATTTGTTGCTATGGTCCTGATCAAGTGATGATAACAAGTGTGAAAATATTGTTGCATGAATTAAAATATCTCAATGGCCTTGTGAAAAATATCTTCTTCTTCTTTTTGTTTTGTTTTTGAAATATCATCTAAAGAAATACATACTACATAGGAGACACGAACCGATCATACATTCATACTCTTTAAAAAATATCTGGAAATTTTAATTTGTAGAATATTGGTTACAACATTATTGATAGCTTCAATCAACTATAACAAATTGCAAAGATAACCTAGTACTACTACAATCCACATATGCATAATCTCATGTAAACTAAACACTGAATTGAAAGATGAAAATAAATGGCTACAATTCTATAATATATTACTCGGACTTGTGGCACTAATGAGAAACAGAAGAAAAAAATATGATCCGGTTTTGTTTCAGGATTGAACCCGACGTGAATCGAACACGCAACCTTCTGATCTGGAGTCAGACGCGCTACCATTGCGCCACGGATCCCGGTGTTGATAATCTTGATAACATTACTATCCAACCCATATTGTTTCAATAATAAGGGTGTTACAATCATTCTCTCTCCTAATGGGCTGCAAAACTCTTAGCCCAGCGGTCCATAATCATCCAGAACCTTCAATCTCTCAATTAACTCATTATATGAAGGCAAGAACAAGATGCAATAAAAATCTCATGTACAGTGGAATTTTAAGCGCGAAACAATATTTCATGTTCACGTGTATAATATGAATGTTTTCGATACACCAAAACTTTCACTAGTAAAATACTTGTATTTAGTGTTTGAAGTACATACATGATTCACAACTTATGTAGCCAATTGCCTCTGGAGAATTAAATTACCAAGACATACAAATGAGGTTTTATAATACATAAGTTTGGAGGGTTCATAACATGAGCCAATGTTATTAATTAGTACACTGCGTCTCCTGTATTAAATTTTCGTTTTTAAACGGTTAAAGGATGACTTGAACCTCGACATGGCGACATATTGGTGGGAGGTAAAGGATCTTTTATTTCATAGTAGCTGGGAGTTTTTTAAACATTCACGTATTTCACGTGTTGGAATTCTTTATTTATACATCATGCTGGTGTTTCATATAAAAAATGTGAATACCTCATATGCATTTTAACGTTGTAAAACCCACTTTATATAGGGAATTGTGTAGACATGTGAATATCAGGAATAAAATATGAAATGAGATTATAATAGCATAAATGAGATTATAATGACTTTAATTATACAACGTACCTTCACTGACACAAAAGAGCAATTTTCATTGTCAAAGTGTTTATACGAATTATATATGCTGCATGCTGCTGGAGTTGGACAATTTAGCCAATTGCGACAACTTTTAACTTGCTGTTTCTCACCAGCTTTTTCAACGATGACACAGGTAGATACTTGCCGTTTTCTTACATTTTATTTTTAAAAAAGAAAGAAGAAAAATACAACTAGCATTAGCAGTATGTATTTACCAAGAAAATATACAATTAGTTGAATCACAGTGAAGATTAATTCAATTAAAACTACTCAATATTAGTACCTTTTTATATTTATCAAAATAAAATAATATATATATATATATATATATATATAAACATAATAAGGAATTCTAATATAATAATACTTTTAAGTTTTAATATTAATGAGTCCTAATTTAATTATACTTCTAACACTCATCCACCGTCGAAACATGAGTTTAATGAACGTTGAGAATGTCCTGAAAAGCGTCAAACAATACTTGTGAAAATACTTTGATGAAAAATCGACTCATAAGTAATAATCAACATATTTCATGCATGACGTTCTACGTTGATGTTGTACGAGAGCAAGCGAGGCAAAATATATGACCAAATGATGGACAATATCATGGGCATGTAGTTATGGACAACGAGGACCCAAATATTGTACCCTACTCCAATGAGTGCTCGAGTCTGTAAGAGTCGGGTGGAAAAAGTTCACCCAGAGCAGACATATAGAGACATCCAAAATAGGAGAGGATATAAGACCACACAAAGGTGGAAAAAAAATGATCAATAACTGATCACGTAGAGATAGTTCTGAGTAGGCAGAAAAGGGTCAACATGTGACCACAATAGTCCAAAATACAGTGGAGCAAGAGCTTCAGACAGCTAGCTTGAACAACTGGAAATGGAACAAAAAACTCGTAAACTCTAACCACGAAAGGAGCTTCGGACTAGGAAGCTGTGTGGGATGGCCTAGTGGCGCGTCAGGTTGACCCGAGGGATGAGGAGAACCCTTTCATCAGGACGTGCGGCTTCGAGAGCTTAATCTGGTCTTGAAAAGGAGCGGATACAGTTGCTCGAGGAAGTCGATAATGCGTGGAGAAAACGCAGCAGTATACTGCATGATAAGAAAACGGCTCAACGACATAAGAAGAAAAGAAATACGTTGCGTAATCAAAGAAGAAGACCTGACCGGAGGATTGTCCGTCGGAGAAGATGGCGATCGACGATCGCGAGCAATTGCAGAAGCGGTCGATAAAGATCGAACGGGCTGGGGCGATTGCTGGACAGGAGAATGACTATTGCGGGCAATTACAGGAGGATAGAAGAAGAAAACTGTACGAACATGGGTGTGGATCGAAAACAATGTGCTGTTCGATCATAGGAGAAGTTCGACAAATTGAAGAAAATTGTTCGAAAACGGGAGGGGATCGACAACATTGGATTGTTCGATCAGAGGAAAACTCGAAAGAGGTATACGAACGTGAGGTTATGTATATACGTGAATATATCGAACGTGAGGTTCCGTATATGGGAGAGATGCAACGAAAGATAAAAAGGGAGAAAAGATACAAAAGAGATATAGTCAATGACAATCACATTGATTGCATTGAGGGAAAAGATGAGAGATTATCTGGCGAAGATATCATATGAGAGTGGATCATAATTTTCAGCAATTTGTTGCTTAACTGAGAACGAAGTTTGACCTATTAAACCTGATTTGATTCCGACCTCCACCGTCTAGATTGTAGTCCCACAAGTTATCTTGATGCTTTCAAAATTTCGTGCCGATCCAACGAATGAATTCCCGGGAACCTCTGTTTTTCTCGGACTGCGTTGTGCTGTCAAACTATACGAAAATTTTCTTTTCTTCACAAAATTCATTGAGTGAAAAGAGGAGAGACAAGATCAATGCTTGTTGAAGACTTAGATGCCCTAATACCGTGAAAAAATTATTTCCCCTACCCCTTGTTATTCATCAATATCACACACACACGCGCACACACACACATATATACTCATACATCAATATCACAAATGCGCGCGCGCGCGCGCACACACACATATATATATATAATAAGAAATTTTAATTTAATAATATTTTTAAGTATTAAAAAATTCTAATTTAATAATACCCTAATAAAAAGTGAGCTTTAAATCAATTGCTTTTGTGTGATAAACTTAGTTAATTTATAGCAATAAACTACTCCATTACATTGTTGCCATGTTTGACGTTTCTAAGATATGCAACAATTGCTATGTTGTGATTCTGCCAAATGTTGCTGTCAGCAATCTTATAATTTATACATAACAATTTTGTTTGAGTCAGCCTAATGTACATATTATGATGATGACTGTTAGTATATCATGTCATCTTTTCAAAGATATACGGGCTCACAGTTCACACCAATCCAGATTATTATGAACACTCCAGATTATTATTAATAGTACTATATCACCACACGAGTTGAAAAACTCTACTCTCTACACAATACTTATATTACACATTTATATTTTCCAAACAAATTTCATGCCATCCGTTTTCCATATAGTAAATGTCATGTTTAATGTTTACTCTGTTTTAAAATATACAAAATAATCAATCTTAAATTGAAAACAATATTTATTATGACGTGAAAAATTACATTTATATTATAGAAAATTATAAAAATCACCAAACACAATTACTTTCTATATACCATTTTTACTCTCGGTTGAACACCACCTTAATATGTTATTATTTAGTTGTTTTTTAAATGACAAATATGACTCAAACTTCCAACCACTTAATTGGAAGTGAAACGTTTTACCAACTGAATAACACTTCATACTTAATTGGAAGTATAACGTTTTATAACTAAATAACACTCCATTACGTCGTCATTACTTAGTTTGTTTAATTCATCTAATTAGACAGTGTCATTAACATAAGAAAGGTAATTGTAAACCAAATAGGCTCTTATTGTTTGTTGAATAACCAATAAATATAAATGAATAACGATTACATTGTTTAATCAGTGAGACTCGACTCAAGACTGAAGTGTTAGTAAATGAAAGTGATAAGTACAATAATAGATATACATATAGAAAAACATTGTACTTTTTATATTTTTTGTAAACTCCACATACATGACTAAACATGACACTTGAATTAAACATAACATTTGTTCGGTAGTGGTAGTCACCTATAAATCAACAATTATCACAAAAAGACAATATAAAACAACGGTTCAATTAAAATTTACTATCATCTTAATTTCTCTACATTTAAGAAATTAGAATAAACAAATAGTTTGTAATGATTAATATATTAATAAAGTTGTAAATGAGTAATAAAAAGAAGAGATATTGAATAAAATAAGAAAGATAAATAATGAAGAATTAGTTAGTGGGTTGAAACTTTTTATTTATGAGATTAAAAAATTTCTATAGTAAATTAGAAAAAATTAGGAAGTTATCAGAGGACGGAGGAATTAATTGAAAAAGTAATGGGATGAGAATCATTAAATGGAATTGTTTAGTAGATAAAGCCGTTGGGGACCGATGGAATAGAATCAAGAAGGGTGGACCCTGCCGACAGCTCTTATGAATGCAAGGAGTGGTGCACCCTGTTTTACAGGTCACTCTTTTTACTTACCGTTCATCATTCTAATCTAATCCAACTGTTAATTAAATCAATTATTAATCCACTATTTGCACATTAATTACATCCCCTCTCTTCTTTAATTACGGTTAGCCATTTCAATCCAAAACTAGAAGTAGAACCCAGTCAATTCAAGGAAAAATAATTCAGGAAAAACAACTGTCAAAATGATAAAAGGAAACACTTCACTGCGTCAAAAGCTATCTACCTTTTTACTTTTCTAATTGAACGTATTGTTTCTTAAAATTTGCCAAGAATTTACTTACTTCTGTAACTCTCGAAAACAAAACGCAACTTCTACTATAATGAGTATTCCTTTGAATCTGGCATGCACGATATGTGGGAAATGCCCATGTTGTGTAGTGGTTGGAACTTAATTAAATGTATGCACACTTGATCGAGTTAATCTTCCCACAGTACCAGATATAAATATTAAAGAAAAAGTGAATAAAGTAAAATAAAAATGATAACGTATAAAGAAAATACTCAATCAGGAGAGATACTAATAAAATAGAAGAAAAAATACATAAAGTAACAGAGATAGTGTATAAAGTAAGAGATAATTGTTTTTTTTTAAGAAAATGAGAATATGAAATTGGGACGAACTAGAATACGGGAAGATGAGCTGAAACGGATATGTTGTGTTCAACTGAAATTTACTGAATATATGAAGTAGTATAAAAAAAATATAACTGAGGGACGGTTTGGAATGGAATTGTAATCGGTCCATTTGACTCGATGAACAGTGATTTGGTCTAAAATACACTTCAAATAGCCCCATTTTAATTTCATTTCAAATACAATTTCACCAAAATTCATCCAAACGTCCATTCAAATTCTATATCAATCAGCCCCAAGTATAATATAACATAAGTGAATGAATTAACATAACTTAAACTGACCGGTTACCCTTAGCAAAAGGTATACTCTTAATCATTTTGAAGGCAACCCCATGCACGTTTAACACTTTTAACAATTGCAGTAAAGTTTAAGTGCAATCCTTTATTTGACAATTAAGCTAACGGTTGGCACAAAGTAAAAAGGATTCGAGATTCGAGAATCAATCATACAAAGCAAACTACTAGTATCTAAAACAAGGCAAAATCTTTGCAAGAACTCAAAAGAATCCTCATTAGTGAGTGATAACTGTTATAGATATTTCTTTCCTCACAAAAATGTCATACGAAAAGGACACGTTCACCACACATATTTCCCGACACGAGTCACTTCTACTCCATATACATACATACATACATCTCTCTCTCTCTCTCTCTCTCTCTCTCAACAAGCACGCCTTTCACCTTCTGACCTCTCTGCTACACTCTCTCTTGCTTTTCCAACCTCCTCATTTGGTAGTTGCTTTACTTCGCGTTTGGTGTATGTATGTACCATCAACAGCAACAGCCTTTTAGTCTTGTGTAATGAATATGTTCTTTGTCTTTCATCTCACTCTCAGCCCATTCTAATTGCTATCTATCTGGTCAGTTGTTTATTACTCTCTTCTGTTTCTTACCCAAATAGTGTCTGTCTTAAATAAATCAATCTCTGTCATTTTCTATGAGTTAGTAGTTCAACTACTCCATTTTGTCTTGTCTCCGTCATACTGTGATCGGGCTAATGTTTCTATTGGGGAAGGGTGAAAAAGCGGTTATTTTGGTAAAGGGTTGGATAAAGATTCGATTTTTAACATGTCTAGTTTAGTGCCTCCATGTATCTCAGTACCGTATGCTGTAGCTTCTTGATGAGGATGGTTTCTTTTGGATTTGACTGTAGAGTGTGCAGATTTAGTAAATTTTGGTGCTTGGAGAATTGTTTTGTTTCTGCAATTGAACTTGTGTATTGGTAATAAATACAGATTGGTTGGGAAAAGATTTGATTTTTAGCATGTTTAGTGACCCTCCTCCATGTTTGTTTAGCTTATTGATAGTGATGCTTTATATTGGATATGATTGCAGAGTTTAGAGATGTATCAAATTTTATTTTCTGCTATTTTGATTTGATTTTATAGATGTTATTGGAAAACTGAGGCTTGTTTTGATTTCTTGGTTCAGAGTTTGGTTTATCTACTTATGAACATGCTTTGTGATTTGTCTTCTTGCAGGAAGTTCAGTATTATTAGTATTGGTACACGATGGCTGCAACTTTAAAGGATATAGGGGTAGCTGCAGGAATTAATATCCTCACAGCAATTGTATTCCTAGTTGCATTCGGGATCCTACGACTCCAGCCCTTTAATGACAGGGTGTACTACCCGAAATGGTACCTCAAGGGTTTGAGAAACAGTCCGAGGCATTCAGGCATGTTTGTAACCAAGTTTGTCAATCTGGACTGGAGGTCCTATATTAGATTTCTGAATTGGGTCCCGGATGCACTAAAAATGCCCGAGGCGGAGATAATCGACCATGCAGGACTGGATTCGGCAGTCTACTTGCGAATTTATTTATTGGGGTAAACTTTATTTAGATATGAATTGAGAATTATCGAACGAGTTGTAGATGGAGCTTATTTCTTGTTGGTACTATTAAGTACCAGACAATAACCTACACAACTTGCTTTTGGAAAATTTCCTATTTCTTTTGTCTTTTTCTCTTTTTTTATCCTGTTATTTGACTATGCATTATGATTTTGCAGACTTAAGATTTTTGTTCCAATAACGATGCTTACATGGGCTATTCTGGTACCTGTCAACTGGACAAACAACACTCTGACAAGTGCTCCCAGGTTACAGTATAGTAACATGGATGAGCTCTCTATTTCAAACATCCCGCAAGGATCCCGCAGGTTTGAAGCTTCTTTTAGATTCCCCCCAGTATAGTTGTGCAATGATAGTTATGAAGTAAAACGGTTATTTGATTTGCACACAGCACGGGGTATGCAGTCATTTTTTAGTTTTCCCATAGAGGTAAAATAGTACAAAGCATTGCTCAGTGCTTAGCACACATGCATATAGTATAAACATTTTTGTTTTACTGGAACAAGATATAATTGCTTCCTGCTCGAGAGATGCACAAGAGATGAGAGTAATTAACTATTTGGTGTCAGTGTTTGTTAATATCCATGTATGTATGAACTCTTTACAGGCAGTTCTTTTGGTATCAGTTGGCTTTCATAATTGATCTCCTATTTGGCAGGTTTTGGGCTCATTTGTTAATGGCCTATGTTGTTACTTTCTGGACATGCTATGTACTTGGAAAGGAGTATGGAAACATTGCTACGATGCGTTTATACTTTCTTGCCTCTGAAAAACGCCGGCCAGATCAATTCACGGTAAGATGTGATTTCTAATATTTCTTATGTAGTATGAGTTCTTTAAGAATGCACTAGATGTAACTGGTACCAATAAATGATGTCGCATTGTACTTCTATGTCATATTTTTGACTCTTCATGTGAATATAGTCAAAAGCCTACAGAGTGGCTATGTTATGGACAATCCAGTTCTTCAAATGATTGAATCCTTATGTTATACGGCACAGTTTAATAAATGCTGTAAATAATAGTGAGTGCGATGAAATTGCTATGTGTAACTTTGCGACTTATATGTTATAGGAAATGGAAATTAGAACCCATCACTTATTATATATTTGGAGTGCAACCTGATCTATACCACTGAATGACCAGGGAAATGGAAACTAGAACCCATCACTTATTATATATTGGGAGTGGAACCTTATCTATTACACTGAATACTTACCTATTTATATATCTATTATTTAGTTCAGGTAAGCAACACTAAATTAAATTAGTTCTCTTCATCTGTGAGATAAGAGTATTTCTATACTTGACCTCAAGCTTAAAATAACTTGTTACAACTTACAAAATAAGTCGCTCTTACAATAATGAACTAATTTGAAGATGTGTTTGTTATGGAAAATTAGTTCATTATTGTAACTTGTCACACCAAAATATTTTGGCGGGCAATTGGTCTTCCCCCATGCAATTTATATTAATGTACTGAAGCTTCACTTATTTACAGGTTCTTGTCAGGAATGTACCACCAGACCAAGATGAATCAGTGAGTGAGTGTGTGGAGCACTTTTTCTTGGTCAACCATCCAGATCATTATCTGACTCATCAGGTAAATATCATTCTAAATTGCCTGTTGTTACTTGTTACTGGCTTTTTTGGCGAATTTGTTACACAGCTTGAGGATGTTCTGCAGGAATCAGGATTTGTCAGCACTAATATTTGTTCTCATTTCGAGTCTTATTTTGTTGGATGCACCTTCCTCACGATTTATGTCCTTAACAATATAAAATGGCTTATATTAGTTCCTAATTTGATTTTGTCCTCAAAGCTACACACATCATCATTCTTTTAACATTAGAAGATATATGCAGGTAGTAATCAATGCCAACAAACTTGCAAAGCTAGTCAAGGAGAAGAAAAGTAAGGAGAACTGGCTTGACTATTACCAATTGAAATATACAAGAAAACCTTTGGAACGCCCTATGACTAAGGTACATTTAAATATTGCAATTCATTTTAACTGATCATTGAATTTCGTATGACGGAATGTTCTTGTCCAACATTTTGTGGTCCCTGTGAGTGGATTTTGTTACAGTGCCTCATTTTAGTTGGCAAATGCTTTATTTACTCTGCTCCCAAATTGCAGACTGGATTTCTTGGCCTGTTTGGGGAGAAAGTTGACGCGATTGATTATCAGACGGCTGCAATTGAGAAGCTATCCAGAGAAGTAAGTATCGACTTTTTTTTTTTTTTTTTGAAGTTTATCGTTCTGTTATGAAAATGTTTGTCATAGAATTATATACACACAGTGTCATTTTTAAACCACGGTCTAAGCATCTCATTTGTACGCAGATAGCTGAAGAGCGTGAGAGGGTTAAAACTGATCCCAAGTGCATTATGCCAGCTGCTTTTGTTTCCTTTAACACCCGGTGGGGAGCTGCTGTTTCCGCACAAACAACGCAAACAAGAAACCCTACTTTATGGTTAACTCAGTGGGCCACGGAGCCACGTGATGTTTATTGGGAGAACCTTGCCATTCCCTATGTTTCCCTGACCATTAGGAGGCTCATTATGTCTGTTGCCTTTTTCTTCCTCACTTTTTTCTTCATCATCCCTGTCACAATGGTACAATCTCTTGCAAATATCGAGGGTATTGAGAGGGTGGCACCATTTCTGAGGCCGGTAATTGAAATGTGAGTGTTCTTATAAGAACCACACATCATAATCATCTGCTATTTCTCTGAATGTCTGACTTAATTTTTCGTGTTTATCATTGTATGTTCAGCTTTGTTTGTTTGACCGTCTCAGTTTTAAGCAATAGTTTATATTCTTCTTAGCACTCAATGATAATTAGATTATGCTATATTATATCATGCATTCCCATGTTATTCTATCAATAAGCAGAACTGCAGAACAAATTGAAAAACATAGCACAAAGAACCAAATGAGCTTGCTTCTATAGTGATCCATATTTGATCAATTCTAGTTTCTGGAAAAATGTGATTATGTAACAACGTGATAGGATAAATCTAACACCAATATGTAGAGATGTACCAAGGAGAATTAAGCTGTATGTGAAAAATGATTTACTAGATGTACGGCTGTGAACTCATCTCCATGAATCGTGGATGTTAAAGACTTTTTCCCCGTTAGTTGTTTTACCTTCATTCACTTGCTCATGTTTGTGCACTAGAATTAGCATGACAGCAACTGCATTTTGTTTGCTTCATTCCTAAATACTAGTCTGTTTGCTATGCAGGGATTTTATTAAAGCTCTAATCCAAGGTGTCTTACCTGGAATTGCCTTGAAGATTTTCCTTATAGTGCTCCCATCAATATTGATGATGATGTCCAAGTTTGAGGGCTTTCTATCAATATCCGCACTGGAGAGGAGATCAGCATTGAGATATTATATGTTCAACTTCATAAATGTCTTCCTCGTGACCGTTATAGTCGGAACTGCATTAGACCAACTTGATACTTTCCTCAATCGACCTCCAAATGAGTGAGTGCTGAGATATGTATATTACTGCTTTTAGTTCTTACTTGGTTGCTTTAAAATTGCCAATGTTTTATCCGTATATTTGGGAATTGATTTCCTTCAAATCCTGGCCTTTTGCCCCAAAAATTGTAACCCAGTGCTGAATTAACACAATGACTCGACACTTAACAGTGCGTCCACATTCATGTTGGGGCAAATTTTAGTGAAAAGCGAGTTGTACCCTTGTTTGTGATCTTGGCTTGGGAGGGATTTCCAGTGCTGGGGGGCATTTCCTAATGCGACATTTTCTCTCTGTTTATCTTTTTCCATCTCTTACTGCATCTTACGGTTTAGACTTCAGCGACTAAATTCATATACATCTTATGGCAGAATCGTTAGGACAATTGGCGTTGGAGTCCCTATGAGAGCCGCTTTCTTCATCACCTATGTAATGGTTGATGGATGGGCTGGTATTGCAGGGGAGATCTTGAGACTGAAACCTTTAATATTCTTTCACCTAAAAAATTTCTTCCTTGTGAAGACTGATAAAGATAGAGATGCAGCAATGGATCCAGGAAGCATCGGTTTTAATACAGGCGAACCTCAAATACAATTATATTTTCTTCTTGGCCTTGTCTATGCCGTGCCAACACCAGTTTTTCTACCTTTCATATTGGTGTTCTTTGCTTTTGCATTTGTTGTATATCGACATCAGGTAATTTGCATACTGATCTCATTTTTCTTTCGTTTCTCTGAACATAAATGATTTGTTCTTGGTACCTTTGTTAATTTGACTATATTTTCTGATGCAGATCATAAATGTGTACAACCAAGAATATGAAAGTGCTGCAGCATTTTGGCCAGATGTACATCGGCGTATATGTTATGCACTCATCTTCTCGCAGCTAGTTTTAATCGGACTGATGACGACAAAAGAGGCTGCAGCTTCCACACCATTTCTCCTTGTACTTCCTGTCTTGACAATCTGTTTTATGAATTTCTGTTCAGGTCGTTATGAGCCAGCTTTCACCAAGTACCCTTTACAGGTACTTAAGTTTCACCAGCTTATAATAAATGTTTCATTTTATACATTTTTGATACGGTTGTTGCATATACTTCTGCCATTACAACCTACTACTTGAATGCTTTGTTATTTTTGCCCACTTATTTGCTGAACTTCGTTCCAAGTCCAGTTCTCACATACATAATGTGGTCGTAAATCATTGAACAGTCCCTTAAATTGATTATCCTCAGTTAAAATTTGTTTGCACCCTTTGTGTCTGCAAAGGTATCTCATTACGATATGAACTATGTTTGTGCTCTGTAGTTCAACTAACTACTTATATATTAAAAGTACAATTCTTCGACCAAGATCCAAATGATAATAACCTTTTAAGGGCACTAGGATAGCAACTGTTTGCAATTGAATGTCTTGTTTCTACTGAAGGACTTAACCTTTCTTTGTTTGCTTGGGTTCTAGGAAGCCATGATGAAAGATACTTTAGAACGTGCAAAAGAACCGAACTTCAATCTAAAGACCTATCTTGAACAAGCATATATCCATCCAGTTTTCAAAAATGATGATGAGGACGATGATGAAGATTTTGGTGGAAAATTGAATGACAATGTCGTAGTAGTACCTACAAAGCGACAATCTCGAAGAAATACACCAGTACCCAGCAAGTACAGCGACGGGTCCCCACCATCACTACCAGACCTTGTTCGTGAAGACCCTTGAAGTCGTAAACGCTACACATTTGTAGATCATTGGGAAGACCGGTCTGTGAATTAAACTAGAGGAATAGTTGCATTTTCGTGTGAAGATTTTTCCTGTAGAAGTCGATAAGGAAGGCCACTACCCAACTTCAACGATTCAGTATGATTTGGTAGCGGCAAAGAGTTTGTACATTGATGTGATAACAGCCTGTTGAAGCAGAGGATGCGGTGCAATAATCTGGCCTCAGGACGTACTGAGTAGCTGTAAAATCGTGTAGTTATAAATTTCTCTTGCAGTGAAATATGTGTAAAGTCATGTAGGATTTCTAGTTGTAATGACGAAGTCAGTTCTTTCATTGTGTTATTTAAGCATTTCTAGTTTCATTATGGTACTTGGCACCTGAAGTATGATAGAAAGGACAAACTTCTCGATTTAAAAGAGCTCATACGGATATGGCTTGAATCTTTTGGTTTATTATGAGGGGCTATGTGGGTCCCCAATCGTCTGAAGCACGGTAGAGTATTTGCCGATACATTTATTTCTGAGTCGAACAAAACACATTAGCGTAAAGGCATGGTCTGGTTACTAAGTGCCTGGTCATCCTACCCGATCGTCTACCCTGTTCTTGCAATCATTAACCTGGGGAATGGATGGAACAAACATGACAGGGAGGGCTAAATCAAAAGACTTAGTGAACAATACTTTTAAAACGAACGGGAAAACAAGCACATACACTGTTTCAAAACAGAGTTCACTTTTGACAGGTAAAAACATAAAACACTGATCACGCAAAACAAATTCCTGATCCTGGATTTTCAGAATTTTCACGAACGAGATACCAACCATATAACTCCCCTGAATGGCCACGGAGGGCAACTTGACTACCTTATTACTCTTTCAAGGAGCGACCTCCCAGACAGGCAGAAGACATGCTTAAGTCCATGTCGGCCCGGTACACAGAACGATATCGACCACTTGAGCCGGTGATATCGTTGGGGCGTCCAGGGATCTGTGGGTACAGGAGATATAGCCAAACCGTCGGTCCGTTCCACCTGGCCCAACTATACCAGCTGTCCCTGGACCCAATCGAAACAGACAAAACAGAATGCCTGGATAGCCACACAGGCGTATCACAGGATGCCACGGAGGCGTATCACAGGGTGCTGCAACGGGCTTATCAAGCCACGGAGGCATATCAAACAGATTACCAGGATCGGATGAGACAAACAAAACATAACACGCACGAAGGACCTTATGGTCACCTATTCACAGTTTTCAACAAGTACCGAACTGGCGATCACAGGACGAAACACAATTGTCGAATGGCAGAACACAAGAACAATCACTGGTGCCGAGTGGCAGATGACACTGACCAATAATAGTGTCGAAAGGCGAACAATACATTCAAACAAAATACCGGTTGACGGGTAACCAAGCCAAACACAAGTGCCAGATGACGGTCAACAAAGTCAAACACAAGTGCCGGGTGGCGGGTAGTCAAGGTCAAACACAAGTGCCGGATGGCGGTCAACAAAGTCAAACACGGATGCTGGATGGCGGGATACAACAACAGATAAGGGTGCCAAGTGGCGGATAACAAGTTAAGGTCAAACAGCATGTGCCGGTTGGCGGTCAATAAATTCAAACAATTTCCGGAGGACGGATATAGATGACAGACACATGTACCGAAAGACAAACAGTAAAACTGAACAGACACAGAACACTACATTCGGTTATTAAATCAAAAATCATTCTAGGGGTCAGAGTCGATCAAAGGGTCAGCGGAATATCGGTAAGGTCAGACATTCTACAAGTTCTAAAGTTAGGTCAAATATTACGACTAGGCGTAACTGAATGTAAAAGCTGCACAATAACAATATGAAGGCACATAAATTCTCCAGGGCCTGATGCCGAATACATACTCACTTAGAATAAAAGATAAGTGAGGGTCCTCACCTTGGATGAGCTGGTACGCTACGCAACTGCGAAATCCTGATACACGGACAATACTACTTAACTTTTTACGCAAGAGAAATTATAAGATTTCCCGTAAAATTCCCCCCAAATAGCAATTAGAACAAGCAGTAACAACCAGAAAAATAATTTATTAATATCTAGTTAATTTCATTATTTCCAGATAACATTTCTTCGTATGACTCCTTAGAGAGACTGTAATCATACGTGACCTTAAAATTTTCTAAACTAATAGAAGTGTCTTATAACTAAACAGTAATCAGATTCAGACTACATACAAATCTTGAAGTACTTACACAGTATATCACTCGCATCAACTTAAACGATATCAAACGGTCGTACTCATAGTATTTAAGTGTCTATACAAGTTCCTCCGTACTATCTAAACATGGTTACTATCTACTAGCATCTTGATTACTATGCAGCTTCTTCCTTCCCACTAGCTTAAGCTCCTCTAATACACTTCTTCGCAGCTAGTTCCGCAATCCAACCAATACCCATTATTCTCAACGCATAACACCTATGCGCACAATGAACATTAAAATGCTTATAAACAGGCAGTCAACATAACAGTATACACGGGCTTACCCATACGCAGTAAGCATTTCTAATGCACATATGACAGAAATACGAGCAGCATGCCCGCGGCACACCACTTAGCACACGCACTGCCGGCAAGGCAGTAACCAACAACAAACTGACCGACACAAGCATAAGAATTATCTCGACTGAGCAGTAAAATCAACCTCTTAATCATGAATTTAGACAATCCGCCAGCAACAAATCAAATCAAATACTTAACCTCGAACGCAGTTGACAAGAACTGTCATGACCATGATACTCAGACAGACGTACAAGCAGCACGCATACACCATTATATGCACGCAGGTCGTAGCTAGCAACCTATCCGAGTAATTACAAAAATACGCAGACTAAGCAGCATAACGAGACCGACATACGACAGTTTAACTAAATGCAACAGACTAAATAATTAAACATCATAACGAGATCGACATACAACAGCTTAATTAAACGTAGCAACATAACGCAACGATAGGCAACGATTAATCAACTATTCCCATCCCCGAAATTCGATTGAAATTGAAAAGGGAGAAGGCTACTAACCGGAATCGATCGCGTGAACGACACTGTCCGGTGAGTAGGCGCGGTGAAGGGGCGGCGATGAGAGTGAACAGGGTGAGGGAAAGAGAGTGCGAGCAGGGATCGATTCTTCTCCGATGAATTGGCGTGTGAGGTGTGACCGGAAGAGAGCGAGGGGAGACGGCTATATATAGCCGAGGGGCGGCCGACTCACACGGCCGGAGTTGCTCCGTTAAATGACGCATGTTCCGCCACGCGTCATCTCTGGTCCACACGTCACTTCCTTTGTCAAGCATCCAGCCACGTATGGTTGAGGGTAGTTTTGTCAATTCAGGTGGTGGCGCCTTCGTGAGGAAGGAACGAACGGAGACTGGCCATGGCGGAATGGAGCTTATTTGAACGGGAAGGGAAAAAGAATTGGGGAAGAAGAAGGTGATTTTAAGGGTATATGGGTCATTTTGCAAGTATATAAGCCTGGCTTCTTCTGGACTCCAAACGGCTCGTAAATAAATTCTGTAAAAATATGAAATCGATTCTCGGGTGATATTTAAGACGAACTAAAGTCGTATAAAAATTAAAATAAATATTTTTATTTTATTATTTTATTATTATTATTTTATTAATATAATATCGAATAATAATTTTTAACACTTATGCGTAATTAACTGGCGAACACGACCTGACCACTAATATTCAAATTCAATCCGCCTCAAAATAATATATTTAAATAACCCGTATTAAATATGATTTGAATCGTATCTCAACCGGGTCCGATTAAACGGGTCGTCACAGGTTACTTTGTCATCTTGAGTTGGATTGGCTATTTTGCTACTACTAGCTATCTATGGCTCCTCTGCTTTAATGTTCACTATTGAGAAGGAATGTTTGAGCTTAATGGTAAAATTTCAGAATTTCTTGATGTAGGTTCTCATATCATTTTCTCTTTACTCTACTATAGTACTTACTCCGTCCTGAGTTTTAATACGTCACATACAATGCATATAGTGCTTACTTCGTCTTGAGTTCAAATCTTCAATATGTCACATACATTTTAAAATGTTACGATTTCATTCTATTACCTGTTAAATTGTATTGTAAGGCTGTGTTTGTTATGACTAAATCAGTCCCTCCTAATTCGGAAGAACTAGCATAAATCGAACTAGAGGCAGACGAATCGTACTAAGATCATGAAGACGAATTACCATCACTACTTGGATAAATTACCAGCAGAAGAGACGAATTACGCAGAAAACGAGAAGTACCGCTCTAACCGAAATCGCATACTTAAGAAGAAACCCAATTCATATCCTCTAGCTCGGGGTCCGACCTAGAGACCATAGTACGGATTGTGGTAGAAGTGAGGACACCCAATTCATATCCTCAAGCTTGGGGTCCGACCTAAAGACCACGGTACGGATTATGGTAGAAGTTAAGAAGTCCGGCCTAGAAGTATTCTCCGACCTATAGTCTACAATAGGTCCGAGCATGGCCGCACGATGAACGACTACCCCTATTATCTGGACCACGTGTTGATACCAACAGTTGTCCAGGATTTGGGGGATTCGAGCACCTCGAGAATCGCTCTGGCTCTGACGTCACCTCCAACATTTTCAACATTAACATCTTCAGCCTCCGGCTCGACCATCAAAGCTCAACGTTGTCGAGCAGTATCCCGACCACCAATGTTCAAGCGCTCAACCACATGCTCATCTTACCGGGGTACGATAGAAACTTCCGAGGCTTCCCGACAAGCCAGCCGAAATTCTGATGGTTCCCATGGAAATGGACCTCATGGACGTGTTCACAGCTCGGGAGGACTCAACCACCTCAGTTCCAGAATCAGAATCACCGGACCCAAACAATGAATTCCTCGACCCATAATGCTCATACCCTCCGATTGATGTTGACTATCATCACTGCGGTTGTTCATGATTCTATCATTTATGTTAAGAATTATGGATTAAAGTGAGTGATTTCATGAGAAGCCCTTTGTTCTTTTTATCTTTTGAAAGCCGGATGATTCAACTAAACAAATAAAGCAAAGCGAAGCATATAAGATCGACAAATAAGAAGAATAATTGAAGATTGGGAAGACCGAGAAGAACATACAATTTTTTGGGAAAGCGGGAGTTGCAAGAGTCGACAATCCGATCTATGAGCACGAAAATCACCTTGGAAGATTGGAATTTGCACAAATATTACCTGACTTTGAAAGACTTGAAAGCGACGTAAACTTAAAGAAATTTGAGGAGTCAAGTGTTTATAGCAAAACTTGTACAACTGTTCTCGCCCAATACGACAGTTACACGATTTAAAAAGGCATACATGACATCCACACAACTGTCGGGATTTGTGCCAGACTTAAAAACCGCAGCATGCGCAATAATTACTTTCATCCGACGCACGATAGCCTGGAGATACAACATCTTAACAACACAAAAGTTCTTGCCTTCCCGACTCAAAACTCGGAGAACCCATAAACTGAGGGACGGGGGTATGTAAGATGGTTGAAAGTTTTTTCGATTTATGCTTACCGATTTATGAGAACTCCGACCAATAACCAAGAAATTATCCATCTTTACAAGATACATGGAAAC
>JAYMSP010000725.1:0-42940 GCA_036897095.1 Plantago elongata | reverse complement strand
AACAAGGCAGGTAATAAGGTTTGTAAGCTTGTGAAAAGCTTGTATGGATTAAAACAAGCTAGCAGGCAATGGTATTTTAAACTACAGACTTCTCTCATTGAGATTGGTTATAAACAATCTTCTACAGATCTTTCTTTGTTTATAAAATCTACTAATGATTCTTTTACAGTTCTTTTAGTTTATGTAGATGATGTCATTTTAGCAGGTAATAATTTAGATGAAATAAAATCAGTCAAGGCTTTTCTTGATCAGAAATTCACCATCAAAGACTTGGGAGAGCTGAAGTATATGCTAGATTGAAGTTGCTAGGAATGAGAGGGTCATTTCCATCTGTCAAAGGAAATACACTCTTGATCTTCTCAAAGAAACTGGTTATTTGGCATCTAAACCAGCTGAAGTTCCTCTTGATGCCAAAACAAGACTCATCAAAGATGAGAATGATCTTCTACCAGATCCTCAAGCTTATAGAAGACTTGTAGGTGGAATGATTTACTTAACAATTACAAGATCTGATTTATCTTTTGCCTTGCAGAGTTTAAGCCAGTTTATGAGTTGTCCAACTCATAAACATATGGAGGATGCACATCATGTTTTGAGATATCTCAAACAATCACCAGGGCAGGGGATTTTCTACTCAAATCAAAGCTCACTGCATCTAAAAGGCTTCACAGATAGTGATTTGGCAGCTTGTCAAGATACAAGATTCAGTATACCAGGCTATAGTATGTTTCTTGGAGACTCTTTAATATCTTGGAAGTCCAAGAAATAAACAATTGTCAGTAGATCAAGCACAGAAGCAGAATACATAGTTGCAGCATCAGCAACATGTGAGATACAATGGCTGAAGTATCTTCTTCAGGATTTTTGCATAACTCTTACACAGGCTGCTATCTTATATACCGATATCATGTTTGCATATCATTTGGCACATAATCCAGTTCAGCATCAAAGAACAAAACACATAGAGATATATTGTCATGTCATCAGAAACAAGATTGTAGATGGAACAATCAAACTTGTTCACATCTCCAATCAAAATCAACTTGCAGATATTTTGACAAAACCTCTCCCTGCTCAATTGTTTAAACATTTTCACTCCAAGTTGGGATTGGTGAATATCCACTCCCATCTTGAGGGGGATGTAAAGATATGTGAAGAACAAACAGTAGAAGAAAGAAAAGCTGAAGAAAAAAAGAAAGAAAAGTTGAAGAAAAGAAAACAAACTGCTGAAGAAAAGAAACAGAAGAAACCCATTTCATCTGTTACGTTTATTGTATTAATAACGTACAACTTGTACATTGTGCTTAAAATGTCGTACAATAGTTAGTTACAATTGCAGTTAGTTAGCTTAAATACATCTTTAAGTGTTCTTCCTTCAGTTTCATCAGATTCACTTGTAATTCTTCAGATTTTGTTCAATACACTTCTTTTCTTTCAGTTTATGAAAGTTTACAATAATCTATGTATTCGTTTTTAATATTTCAAATAGATTGTCTTTAGTGAGAAATTTATAATTTATTCCTGAAGTGCAATTTTTTAGGAATTGTACTTATGGAGAAACTAAAACGGATTGAATATTATTGTTATAAAAGGATGATCAACTTTAATATTATCTCAATATAAAGATGTTAGTATTACGTTTTAAACCGTCGAATCATTTTTAGATTTGATCCGAGGCACTCATTTTTTACTAGCCGCGTCACCAGAGTCCTTCTCCCAGATCTAGAAACTCTTTTCCAGCTTCAGTGACAAAAGTTAAACTTAGAAGTCTAGTTAATCAATTTAGTTTTGACATGTTGAAATAAATTTTACTCAAAACCTCATTTCTGGAAATAAATGTAATTAGAAGGAAGGGGAAGCTACATCATCTTCCACTACGTACTCCCTCTTTCAAATAATAATTATGGAATTTTAAATTAAAAAATAACTAAAGTAACATAATATATCATTAATTTATTACTGGTTATAAACTTGACTACATATAATGATTACTTATAAAATATTTATTAATATTATTTTACACAATATATAAGAGCATTAGCTCGTCCCTTAAGTTACTTCTTATTTAGATCCCTTAATAAAAAACTTCGTACATTATTATTCTTCCCCATCCGTAAATTAATTAAAATGCACCATAAAATTCGGAAAACTATCAATAATTTTCATTAAATAAAAAAACTCATGCCCGGAAGCTGATTTTATAAGTCATACCTTAATCCATAATGATACTCCTACTATATTAAAAAACGTACTCAAATTAGATTCACAGGACCTAGAAAATTGGTCAAAATATAAAAGTACTAATAAAGAAAAATGCATTTTACGATATATTATTGTTACACTCTGAAGAAAAGCCGTTCAAACTTACCTTTTGACTACATAAAATTTAGATAAATATATTTCCTAATTATGATATTGTAATCTAAGAATAAATGAGACCATGATTTGTTAAATTAAAATTAAATGTTGAGGCAATCTCTCCAAAGATTTTGTAATTTCAAAAAGAAGAAACAAAATTAAGTATGTGCTGATATTAGGGTAGTAATTATGGCATACGAAGAGGGACATAAATGGAGTGAATTTATAACGTGGATTATACTTACTAGTATATATTGCAGTGAGTGTGGGTAATTGATTTACAAAACAATAGAGCAGAACACAAAATGTCTAAGCTTATTGCAACCTTTGCTCTTCTCGTGTTTTTCTTCTCTATTGCAGCTGCTCTACCACCCAAATTCTTCGATGTCACCAAATATGGTGCTGTTGCTGATGGAAAAACCGATAACGCAAAGGTTCGTATATGTTCTCTTTTCGGTTCATTTAAAACTTATGAAATAAGTATATGATAGAAATGTAATATCGGTTGATTGATATGTGTATAAAAACTACACTCAGTCTTATGTATATAAAAATTCCTCCATGTTGTCTTAATCTTTTTCCTTTATGCTGGACTACAATGTCACGTACGCATTTCTTCAAGTGTAATTAATTTCTTTAACTTCTACATTCTTATTTGTAATGGGGTTTAAATTTTGATTAGCGTACGTTGGTGTTTGAAATCTTCTTGTTCACAAGGATATCCGTCAATATATTCTCTAATGTGAAATGAAGATATGGTGAAAATAAAATAACATTTTTTAATGTTAGGGAAATTCTCTTTTTCTTTTTTTTTTTTTACCATCTTTGTAATGCTTGTTAATTCTTTAATACAATTGGTCATCTGTAACATATCTTTGATTTAATTTCTTATCTTTTATAGAATCATCATTGTCTTCATCTCTACATTTAACAAGATCTTTGAGCATGTAAATATGAACATCAGTATATGTTTTAGATATGATTTTTCTAAACTGATTGGGCAATAATTTAACAAATTTTTTGAGTAAACAATCCAATGACTTATTAATTTCTTGAACTGAAATGCTTATTAAACTATTTATAGGCATTTCTGAGAACCTGGAAGGAAGCTTGTGCACACAGAGGTCGGAGTAGGATTTTTATCCCAGAAGGAACATTTATGCTTGGCCCAATAACATTTTTAGGTCCAGCTCAAGGTCCAGTGACATTCATTATCAAAGGCACCCTCAAGGCTCCATCGGATCTGGTATATGCGGATACTTGGATCGGGTTCCGGTATGTGGATAGGTTGACCCTTGAAGGGGGTGGTCAATTTGATGGTCAGGGACAAGAAGCATGGAGGAAAAATGATTGCCAAAGGAACCATCAATGTGGACCTTTCCCAGTTGTAAGTTTGTTACATTCGCATTTCAATATTACAACACAGTTAGACCGTATAACATATTGTTTTACACTTTTACTACTACGTGCAGTCTATAAGGCTCGACTTTGTGACAAACTCAAGAATCCACCATCTGCGATCAATCAACCCGAAAAACACTCATTTCAACATCTTTGCGAGTGAAATGCTCAACATTAGCTATGTTAGACTGACTGCTCCAGAAGACAGCCCAAACACGGATGGGATCAGAATTGGTAGTTCCAAGCGCATTAGGATTTCACGTACTGTCATTGGGACAGGAGACGACTGCATATCCATGGTTGCTGGTAGCAAGCACATAGACATATCAGACGTTGCGTGTGGGCCAGGCCACGGGATCAGCATCGGGAGCCTTGGCAAAACGCATACTGATGAAACTGTGAATGGGATTCAAGTGAGAAATTGCACGTTTACAGGTACACAGAACGGTGTGAGGATCAAGACATGGCCACAATCAGAATATACTTTGGCTGCAGACATACTGTATGAAAACATTATCATGAAAAATGTCCAGAATCCAATCGTTATCGATCAACAATATTGCCCGTCCCCCAATTGCTTCGTCCAGGTATAAGAAGTTCGATACAGTGTAACTTGTATAGCTCGAATGCTTAATAATCATGATTGAACAATGATAGCTATGTTCTTCTGATTTGTCCAGATGGAATCAGGAGTGCAGATAAAGGACGTAACGTTCAAGAACATCAGGGGAGAATCGAGCACGCAGGTTGCAGTGAAACTAAGGTGCAGTGGAACAAACCCCTGCAAGAATGTCAAGCTGATCGACATAGACTTGCAATACAATGGTCGTAGAGGAAAATCAAAAGCTGATTGCTCGAATGTTCTCGGTTCGGCTTATGGAAAGGAGATCCCTGGTGGATGTGTATAGACTGCCAATGTTTTTGCAAGATCTACCAATTACTTGTACCAAATAATTAACAGCTAGACAATTCATCATTGTCTGGAGAAGAATCCAGCTATGAAGACCTTTTATATTTATGGCTGAAACTAGAAAGTTGTTAGTATTTTGATTATTTGCAATGCTGATGTAGAACCATGTTATTATTGGTCTTTCAATGGAACAATTGGTGCTTCATGTATACCCCCTAGTATGGAAGAATTTCGTGTTCTTGTCACCTCCTGTTAACCATTGAGTCTTTGCCTTTTGTTTCGACAACACTCTAGTTCCTCCTTGTTCAATGCTGTCTCCTAATTCATACGAGCACATTTCAACCAAAGATGTTGATATGCCATTTGGGTATATTAGCTCCCAAGCACATACAATCCATGTTGTACTGTCCCCCTAATGGTTTGAGCAGGTCTCGCACCACCTGGTTTTCCACAAAATCAATCAACCTCCAAATCAGTCCATTATAGACTATTCAATATGATTGTCCGAAACACTCTGAACATGAACAGAAGCTAATGGACCCAATTTCCAATTGTTTGTACTATTCGACTGTTAACCTGGACCACTACTTGATGTGTTTCCAAACCGGAAGTGTCTAAATGGACCCAATACATGATGGAGAATTGGAGATAATCATGCAAAGGTCCCCATAGACTGCTAGTTTCGTTCCATTATCGATCCATCATCCATAGTACTAGTACTGCTATATGCTATGGGATATAAAATTAAATAGCAAAATAAAATTATCCACAACTGAACAAGAACATTACAGCAAGTTCATCCCCACATTGAATCAGTAAATACAGTAAGTAAACAGTGAACAAAAAGAAAAGAATGGTAATATTAGAACTACACCTATACACAGACTTCTCCCTAACCTCTACCTGTGGGCTATGCCGTCCGTCTAGTTGTCAATCAACCATGGAATCTCTACAGGAAGAAACCTCCACTCCGCAATGGTATAGAAGGTCAGGGAGTCGTTGACAGCTACAAGAAACAGAAGGCGAAAACAGTGATTATTCACCCGTTGCAATGTGTCCATCAGCATCAGATGTATGGGTCTCTAATGGACCTAACCGGCTTTCCAGATCGACTGAACTACAACTCTCTTTGATAGATTCAGCATCCAAGCTTCTTGTTCTGCTTCCCCTGCTCCTTCGGTCCTATCAAGTTATTTTACACTTTAGAATCTGCTTTAACGGATAACAATAAGATACCACAATGAAACAATCGAGGTGGGGTGCAACATTTTCGCAGACCATCATTGAGAGCAAGCATGCTAACATTGACATTACTATGTGACTCTAAATATCTACAAATACTAACTTCTCATGTCCATTTCTTGTTGCCTTTTTCATTTGATTTTCAGACATGCTTCAACTTTTTCAGAAACACAAACAAAATGAAAAGCAACACTTGTCAGTGATACTACAAGTGAGAGGAAAAGGAAGTCAGTCCACCTCACGAAGGGGAAGGTCATCAGTTTCAAGCATTTGGACTACCCGGCTCATTTTAGGACGTTTCTCTGAATCAGGATCTACACATTTAAGTGCAACCAAAAGTGAGCGCTTCAGCGCACGAGTTGTGGGCTTTATTTCAAGGTCAGGGTCTGCTACTTCCTCTGCTCTTCTATTTCCGACCATCATTTTGAGCCACTCAACCAGGTTCACCTGCACACAAGAAAGACTTTTAACTCCCAGTGATATATTAGAAAAAAACACGAGTCAGGCCACCAAAATTTGTCAGAATAGAATATCCAAATTACACCCAATTAGAAATTTATGTGCGTCTAATCATAAGTGCATCAGTCATCACTGTGTTGGTAACAATTGTAACTTTCTGTGTGATGTATGTCCAATATCATATTTCTTAGTTGCATCAGCATCCAAGATTCAGTCTTTTGATTGACGAGGTGAAATGTAGTGGTTAATTGAGAAATTTTGAAACATTTGAGAGAATATCAACAAATGACAATTTAGAGGCAATGTTTAAGAAATTCATGAATACCTCATTGGCTGGTCGTCCATAATCCACTGGGTCTCTTCCGGTAATAGCTTCCAGTAGAAGTACGCCGAAACTGTATACATCACTCTTTTCATTCAGCAAACCCGTATTTGCATATTCAGGAGCCACATAACTAAAATCCAGAAAACAGTTTGGTTATATGCAGTCAATGGATCAAAATATATTGGCTAAGATAATTGAAATAAAATACTGATGAAATGCTTACCCGAATGTTCCCATCACCCTTGTGTTTATATGGCTTTCTCCAGCTTCTAACAATTTAGCCAATCCAAAATCAGAAACTTTTGCGTTGAATTGATCATCAATCAAGATATTACTTGATTTTATGTCACGGTGAATCACTTTTGGTTCTATAGCTTCATGCAGATAAGCAAGCCTACACATAAAAACCAAGAAAGGATATCATTTCATGAGGTTTTAGGTACTTTAATGGTCAACATCAGCTAATTTTCCAGGTAATAGTTCGTTTGTTGAACAGTTATACTGGAAAAGAAAATTAAGAACAATAAGGATCACAGTTGAACTAGCAAATTAAGGATAGTTATCAAATCTAATAACATACTGCAATCAATTTTAAAAACTTATCACTGTCAGAGGTAGGAGAGATTTACAGGGTTAACAGATTGCTTGTTAATCAGATCACAACATTTAAATCTACTTACGCCTTTGCAGTGCCGAGCATAACCTTCATCCGGGATTCCCATGATAGAGAGCCGTGTTGTCTCATGGCCCCATGAAGCCATTGTTCCAAATTCCCATTGTTTACATACTCATAAACCAGCATCCTGACCAAGAACAATGAATTCTTAGCCAATATTTTGAAACAACAGAAACTGCTATTCTTAATAAGGGAATCCTATAAAGTAAATAAACGTCATATTCTGGCTTGTACCCATCAGTTGTTAATACAACAAGCTCTAATCTTAATTGACGTTTATACTATAAAGAACCATTCAAGAAAATGTAATATATTATACAAGTGAGTAAAATAGCAGTGGGCCACTATAACTAGTTAGAGGATATGTGCAAGCGAAGCTAACCTGTGGACTCCTTCAATGCAATATCCAAGAAGACGTACGAGGTTCTTATGTCGGACATGACCAATGGCCTCTACCTCAACCCTAAATTCTTTCTCTGCTTGACCTCTACAAAACAATTTGTTATTCAATAGAAGATTAAGCAAAGTTTATCACAAGATCAAAAAGTTTTCAAAGTTCATAGAGATATAAAATAGATGCTCACAGATTATTAAGAAGCTTTTTAACTGCTACATCCGATCCATTAACTAATCTTCCCCGGTAAACAACCCCATATCCACCTTCTCCAATAACATACTCGGACGAAAAGCGATTTGTTGCAATTTGAAGATCTCTAAGCGTGAACCAGTGGCCCCACCCAAGATGAGATCCTTCCGGCAAACCAACTAGAGGAGACGGCATGGCAAGCCCATATGACATTGATGGCTGTTTTCGATGATTGCCCGAACTGCCTTCCTCTCCTGAATGAGAGCTATAGGCCTTCTCTTGATGAAACACTGAACTGCACTGGCTCATATTATCCAACTCATTTGACTTATTCCGTCCTAACATCTTCTCTGAGTTTTTATCAACTGATTTATCATTGATGCTTAAATATAAACTTTCAGGATCTTGTGCTCCCTGATCCACAATTCTGTCCACCCTGATTTCTTTTGATATATTAGGAATTTGAGAAGGGGGCAGCCCATTCAAGGCTCTCTTAGATTTTCTCCGAAACAGTACCCATATAGACATGATCCCTAGAATCAAAACTACAAATGCACCCACACAAAGACCAACAAGAACCCATAACTTAAGACCCCCATACTTCTTTGATAGCTCAGCATTTAGATTCCCGTTCGGCATTCTTCAAGATTCTACAAAGACGAGGTGGCTGTTTGTTCTCGAATTCTGTACACAGATTAGTCCATATGTCCTGGATGACATGAAAAACTCACATTATCAATCAGCACCAAATGTATTATACATCTAAAAGCCTCATGAATCATGAAGACATGAACCCTCTTCGAATGGGCTAAAATCCACTTAGCACTTCAAATTCAAATACGTTAACCCAACAATCAAACAAAAAGGACTGCAAAAACATACTCCAATGAGAGTACCTAACAAACTCAAATCAGTAAACTGCATTCTCCTATGTACTTTCCAAAGCAACAAGAAGACACATCATAAATACTTCAAATGATACAATGTGGCAATGAAGATAGCGTCATAAATACTTCAAATGATAAAATGCAGCAATTACTTAGAGGCTTTCACAGGAATAAAATTGATACCCAGAAGAAGTGAATTAGGTAATCAAACAAAGGCACAGCATTTTTCACAGGAATAAAATTGATACCCATTATTTAGCACCTGCATCATTCAATGCCAATTCCCAAATTGAAACAGAAGCCAGTCCAAATCTGAACGGGCTACAACCATACAAACTAAACACATCAAGAAAAGCACAAGAACGAGAGATTTGAACAACCCAACCTGCTGGTGATCTGAACTTAACCCTCTTGATCTTCTTCTTCAAGAAGTCAAAAAACCAAATGAGCATAGATGTAAAATGCCAATGCAGTAGTAAAACACATGCCAAACAAGAAGGGAAAAAAAAAAAAAGGAAATCAAGAGAACCCGGAAAGGGAAAAGAAGAAATGTAAAGGAATAAAGAAGTTTAAGCAGAAGAGGAGTAGTTTGGAAGTCGAAGAAACGGCGTGGTGTAGGACCCACAAAGAGAATTGAAGAAATATAGTTAATGATGATGATGATACAGCTAACTATATTTATTTATTTTCTCTGTGAAAGATTGCATTTTTACATTAAAAAAGAAAAAAAAAGAAAAGAAGAGAAGAAAGTGAAGAAGAAGAAGAAGAAGAAGAAAAAGAAGAGGAAGTGAAGTGAGCGAGGTGTAGTTAAAGAAAGCAGAAGCTTTGTTGGGTGAAGTGGTTGGTAGTTGAATTGTGTGAATGTGGAAAAAGGATGAGATTTGATTCATTCATCTGCCATTTGCCATGGTGGAGAAGAAACCTCTCAGTCACAGAGAGAGTGATGAATGAAGAATTCTACTACTCATTGATTTGATACTTCTACAATCTATTCAATACTAGTAGTAGTAAATGGGAAGCAATTTGAGGTGAGACTCTGATTGCATTTATAGCAGGATAATAATGAGCACTCACAACTCACAAACACCACCAATTATAGGGCAATTTACATTTCCTATTTTCTTTCTACATGTTTCTCTTTTGTAATCTTAATCTTTTGCCCTCTTTAATATTCTAAATCGTCAAATATTACCTTACGATTTTTCATAAAATCTATATAGGTACGGTGTTTGAATAAAAAAGTATCTAGATTTTTTTTATTTAAAGACATGACTAAGTTATTAATCAGAAATCTACACGGTATACATTTGTTTCTTTTTGTTAATGTGATATTTTCTCCATGCACACAAATGCATTTTGTTAATAACATAGTGAATGTTTTGATGTTTATATTAACAATATATTTGGATGAGATATTTGAAAGTCCGTCTCTCAGCATACTTACTCAATGCTTTAATGAATGCTTCTATAAAGCAAGAAAACGCGTCGGATGCTTTGGCGTCCAATGCATTTTTTATTATGAAAGTAAAGTGTTAGATTGTCTTGACATGCATAAATGTTGTTTTTACAGAGAAAAAAGAAAGACAATGCGCGTCTAAAGTGTATATAAATGGTGTGTTCAGCCAGAATTATTGTTGTGGTAACAAAAGCGTGGTTTTTATATAGTTACAATTTCAAAAGTTGAAATATTTATTATATGTTTTAATGTATATTCTTGAAAATATTCTCGATACTTATTTTTTTATATAATAAGACTGGACTGGAAAACGGAAACAATTGATGTGAAAATCAATAAATTACACACACACATATATATATGTCCCCAAATTCGCTAAATGGTTTGCCCAAGCATTACATTGTTTTCAAGTGTCTTGATTCTTTATCTTTCAAGAAATGTCCTGAAATCAGCAGGGTTCTTCATTTATAATTATGCCATGGGTGCTTAATGATCTCAAATACTACAATTACACAATAACTTGTAAATTGTAACGACATCATCTAACTCTAAAGTTTGTAAAATAATAACTCCTAATATTTAATTTGAAGCCACAATGTGAGAACAGACGTTATTAGTACTCTTTTATTTTATTATATCAATCACCGCTTATGCATGCATGCATGTTTTACCTTGATACCTTGTATTTTTGAAACACCATGTATCTTCGATTCGAGTTTTCCTGAATGTGTGTATAAATAATGGGTAGTAGGCGTATCTGGCTATTGTTCTTAATAAAATCTTGTGTCATTAATTATTAATAATACTCCTTATTTCACCGCTTCTGCATGTATTACATTTCATTTCAAATACCACGTGTCTTCGATTTTTTTAATTAGTGGACACATGTTAAAGGTATCGTGCGAAATAATGTCATATTTCAAGACAACTCTACTCTCATACGCATCAATAACATACAACTTCATCATATTTATCATACACCTACTCCCTTTCACTCAAACGTTTCTCCAAACTAAATTAAGTACCTGTATGAGAAGCCTCGAACATTTGGTGCATTTGGGGTTATGTTACATACATTACCGAAATGAACTTACATTTTACTTACTTTTTTGACATCACTCACATTATTAATTAAACAAACAAAACCGTCATAAGTCGTACTGCTCTAATAGCAATGAGAGCCGACCAGATTACTAGGAGACTTCACTTGGCCGACCTAGAACGATGATGTTCGGAGTAGTACACTAACTCCTCGTTGGTCGGACCAATCCTACCTAAACAGATTCGATCCCACTCGATTCACTAAAATGTAGCAGTGTCATAGTTAGGTTGAACCATAAAATCAATTGCATGAGTGTCTAAGCTGACCTCCAATACTTCTGGAGCTCCGCGTGATCACAGTGCGCCACCAATCTCCGATGACACGTGTCAGCATGGGATTTACTCGACTAGTCGACGACGACGGTCAGAGGTTGATCTCTCGGAGATTTTGCTATAAATATTATTCACATTTAAGTGAGTAAATTGTTATTAATATATTACTCGTTACTCTACTCGGTTTCATATTGTCCGATCATCTAGCTAATTCATGTTCAACTGGTTTGTCTTAGACAGACCGGTCTTAAAGGATATAACCCGCTACTTTCCCCTGCATGTCATATTTTCAAGCAACATTGTTTTTATCACTAACATCAATTTAAGATAATCCTTCGTAACATAACGCAATTTAAATTGAATTTTTCCAATTTAAATCGTATGTAAAGATAATCCTTCGTAACATAACGTAATTTAAATTGAATTTTTTCAATTTAAATCGTAGGTAAACCGTCCCAAGCTACTTCTAACCCAAATCAAGTTTTATGAACATTAACAACCTTAATGGCACTGGTCGTCGGGTTTTACACAAATTATCATCATTTTATAATTAATTTTGTAGGCTCAAAAAGGTATATATATGTATGTTACTATAAAGTATAAAACCAAAATAGAGTCACGTGGGCACATGAATCGCACGTGGAAGAGGAAGTTAGAGTCCGGGAAGGGATTGTTGGGACAAGTAGTCCATGAGTCGGATAAGGTTTTTCATGGATCTTTGTTAACGACACTAGCTTAATACTATATACTAGTATTTTGTAGTTTAAAATCACCACCAACATGCTTCTTATTTTTCATTACTAAACGGATCAGATCAATACATTCTCCTACTTGGTCTTATGGTGGTATTCATACAGTCATATCTTGGCTCAACTCCAGTTGGCACCCACACTAGCTCTTACAAATATTCTCTTCATTCTATTATAAAATAAAACAGTACTCTCTCCGTCCCATTTAAATGAAAACATACACAATTTTTAAGAGAAATATATAGTATATAGTTAAAAATAAGTTTGAAATAGAAAAGTACATACGAATCCAATAATATGTGGTTGAAAATGAATTGTATTGTAGAGTTATTTATATAAATGAAAAATTATTCCACTTTGGTGGAACGTTTAAAATGAAAAATCATTTTACTTTTAATGGGACGGAAGGAGTATGAAATAGTATTGCAGTACCCGTATCCACAGTAGAGCAGTGTGTCAATTGTCCGGTACGTTAAATTACTTAGCACTTATTTTCTATAAAATCACAAATTGTTCGTGACGAAGATACGTCCGATTAATTAGCATGCAGTTATTTGTCATTCTCAACACTTAAAATTAATTAATTATGACTGTAGTAACATGTATAAGTTGAATATAAGCTCGCGACGCAGTAATCGTACGAGTCTTGAGCTAAGGTCCTTAAAGTATTGGTACCACAATGAAATTGACTTGATTCAATTAAGAACAACACTTGCATAGTTATAAATTAAAAAGATTGATCTATCCGGATAAACGGATGGAGCTAGCTAAGAGGAGTCATCATTGCTTACTGTGATTAGAAATTGATGAAAACAATAAAGTGTGCCAGCCATAATCTTTGTACGTACAAATTTGGGTGGCTCTTAATTTAAATGTTGACTTGTTACAACCATATGGAGCTAAGTCAATTTGCACATTTCACATTCGTCAATCTCAGAATGGTATAAGACCGAATACCCACGTCTTTCTTCTTCGGAAAATGACTAACATCTAGTTCCAAACGAAAAGAAAATGATTGGTACTATTATCTTCAAAAAAGACTAGCATACCTAGTCAATTTTTAAGCATTTGAAAATGACAAACATGCCTAGTCAATTACACATTTAAAGTTACGGGTTGGAAGATAATTGAAGATAACGATATCGTAAAAAGACTATTTTATCTAGAGATGATGACTCATTTCATTACTCGGTTTAGCAAGTATAATTTGAGCACGTTTATTCATCATCTTTTTATTACGAGATAAATAAATGGACGCGAAGATATGAAAGAAGAAGAAAATGTGATAAATAATTGGAAATTGAGAGTTGAGATATCTCTTTATCAAACTAGATTAGTTGCAAGCAAGAGCTCTCAGAAATTACAAAAACAAACGGATAATAAATGAAGAAATTTTGGTTGAATTCGGTATGGAGGAAATAGCTTTCTACCATGTTATTTAACTTCACCCGATATACAATTCGAAATGAAATAGGCTTTCGGATAAGCAAGAGTAGCACGTAAAAATACAAACACTTGTATGAGCCGAACTGCAAATTACAACGGTACTTGTTCTTATATTCCAGTCATCCTGTGTACATTTTTTTGTGACAGTCTCACACAAGTACCATTCCAAGTAAACATGCAATACAGTTCTTCGCAAAAGTCTTTGAAATCAAGAAACTATTGTTGCACGATCTCAACTAAGGGTGTTCAGAAATGAATATAGTCCGGACTCCGGACAAGAACAAAGCTGATGCTTGATAGAATTGCATGAATGCGAGAAGGTTAGTAACATATCACAGAATTTAGACCTATATAAACAGCCAACTCAAACCATAACACTCCCCGCATATCCATTTGAATTCGCAATATGATTGTACTCATCATTGAGATGTCCAAGAAAATAAATATCAAATGCAACATTACAGAAGCCATCATAGTATAAACTTTGCAGATTGGGCATGTTAGTCTTCAAGGCCTTCTAAGTTCTCCATTCTCATGATTCAAATTTAAAATCGGCATCAGGAGCTGCATGAGGGCCTTCCAGTTTCAAGTTTAAGAGGCCAAATCTCCCCATTCACTAGGCAGGGATGATTTAAATATTTGAAGGAGCACCAATTTTTTTGCTTGGTCAAGCGTTGGTGCACCATATCCTCTGTAAACACCTAGGTTTAGAGCCCGTTGCCCTTCTTTCACAGCTTTCTTCCTCAGAGCAGAGAGTGAATTTGCACGCTGAGAATGACCATGTGTTTCATGGGTCTTGCCTTCTGTCAATTGCCCATCAGTTGATGGCAAATTAGCTGTGTCCTCGGATTGCTGCTTCTCTCCATCATCAGCATTTTCCTTCTCTTCATCAGCATTTTCCTTCTTCTCATCAGCATTTTCCTTCATTTCATCAGAATTTTCACTAACATTATCTTCACAGTCACCATCCTGAATTTCACTTTTGTTTCCCCACCATCTCTGTGAGACACGTGATAAGCCATCTGACGGGAATCCATACTTGAATTCATCAGAGGATGCTGAATTATCTTTATTAATACTTGAGCCAAGCATACTTTGGGGAATTCCAATCTGATGGTCCTTGCCTGGCTGTTGAGTAATAAATCTTGTTTTCGGGTTTTCATGTATAGAACCAGCAATCTGCTGAGAACTTCTAAATGCAACCAAAACCCAAAAGCAAAAGACAAAAATCAAGGTTATTAAGAAAGAGGAAACATCACATATACAAACCAAGCCATCTGGATAAATAACAGGAAAAGAACAAGGCAGGCACCCATTCACAAAAAAAGTAGGAAAAATAAGAAGGCACAATAAGTTTATTATAGAAGAGCTTGCTGTCCAAGTTCAAATAATATTATTGCTTTGCTCAATTTGACAAAATGTCATGAGACATACATCAATTAACCAAATAAATGCAACATCACTTGATCGATGACATCTAGATATCTGAAAATTATTTTTTAACTGGAGAAGGCTCACAACGCAGTGCTGCTAGAGACTATCACTATAGTGGATTGTTCAGATAATTATGCCAAGAAGCATATATGGTGATAAAATAATTAAAAGAATAATTTGAAAGGGTTCAATATGTCCGTTTGGGACAGACTCGTGCAGATAACCCTCAAGTCCATGTGCAGATTACCCTCAAGTTCCTGAAGTTCTGCATATTGACCATGCAGATTCACTGGAATCTAAAGTAAGCAGGATTTCAGGAACTTCTAGCAACTAATGGAAGTAGTTCAGATGTCACCTTTGGGCTTTGGCTATCCAAAGTAAACAGCATGTCTTACAACTTAGCCAGATTTTTTTTTTTACATGTACTACTTAATTTGTTCATATCATACATCATGTAATTTCTATAATAAAGTAGCTATTTTTGAGATATCAATGAGATCGAGGAAATATATGTGCATGCTTTACATACATTTAATATCATTGAGAAACTCTGCCAGAGGGATAGTTGAAACATCCTCACATCTTTCATGTAAGGAATTCTTCATTTTAATCAATATCAAAGGAACTCTCCATGTCACAACATTGTCCAACCAAATGTGGTTCTAGTTATCTAAAAAAATTAAGTGTTTGAAATTATTGGCAATGGTGCCATGGGTTGCATCACATGGCAAACAATCTTAGTTTATGTATTTCGAGATAGGAAAATTGGACCCACATCTTGAAAGTGGTAGCTGTATATTGTTCACAGAATCTGGGGTTATCAAACCTAAAATGCTTCAAATGTAGGAAAAATTAGAATCGAGCCCTAAGGACCGACCAAACAAAAAGTAGCAACTAAATACCTGTTTGCAAAAGAAATTGCATTCTTAGTCCTTCAGCACATTTGAGCTTGAAAGAAACAAAAGTCTGACATGACATCCAAGCTGTATTTCTGCGGGTACATAGTGAGGCTCTATGCCCATTAGAACACACAAGGCAGTCATTGAGGGAGTTTTCCTCGCAGAGAAGGCTCCCTCAGATCACTTTACTCGGACCCCGGAAAGATACCCAAAAGTACTTACTAGTTAGTAGTTAAGAGCAAAAGTAGGGATAGCATTATAGGACCAACTAATGCTCGAGATCCTCACAAACTTTCTGTTGGGTTGTAGGTGCTTCACTGGTATGTTGCAAAGGTAAGATAGTGATTGTTGGCCTACTCAATTGTTAAAGCTGGATGAACATGTTGGTGGTTTTCTGGATTTTAAGAACTTCAAATTTGGTGTATAAAGACCAAGACCTTATAATTTCTAACATGTTTCTTTTTATGGTGTATTATATTACCTCCACCCCGAAGAAAGCTTCTTCTTGCGGACGGATGGAGTACATAAGTCTTCAACTTATAATAAGAACCTTCCAGACATTATGGCTTGTACCTAGGACTGGGAAGTTTATAATACAGTGCCAACTACTTCTTCCTCTTAAAACTCTACAGCCAAGTAAACAAGTTATTATTGTCCCCAAGACCAAAATTAAGATGTTTCCCAAGTAAAAATGATATTTAAACTTAAAAAACAAAAGTAAGTTTTCGCAGTGGATGCATGATTTGCAGTTAATGAGAAGATATCAACTTTAAGTTGAGTATGCAAGACAAGAGCTAACTTCAAGCTCATAATTATGAAGCATGTAGGACCAGAGCTAACTTAAGAAGCACGGGTGTACAATAGAATTTGGACTTAAATCAATGTTTGAATTTCGAGACAACTATCAATAGCAAACAATTAATTTTCATGTTTCAGAAACCAAATGAAAGTGAACTCACAGAACTGATGATGGGGCTGAATTTGCAATAGCAACATTACTCCCTCCAACAACTTTCAATTTATAAAGCTGCTCGTCCTTTTCTGCTGCAGCATCTTTTTTAATATCTTCAATGCTCTTTCCAGAGAGAACCTAAACACATCAGACGGGAGTAGGGTGAGTTCAATTGTGAATACAGGACCATGATAAAGAACTCAATAACAAAAACAATAATATTGATTTAAAACATATATAAAATTCAGTACGAGGAACTGGTGAATTAAACACCAGAATTACAACAACGAAGACTATGGCAGCAGTAGATAGCTTACTGCATTACAGAGTCAGAGTACCATTAGGCTTAGCTTAAGCAGCGAAAAAGAATGTTCCAATTCAAACCTTAGCACAAAACAGAAGCACGATACTTCCGGAAGTATTGAATTAATATGTGATGAAAGTGTACGTTGTGAACACAACAATGATCTTACCTTTCTATAAGGCCACCTGACAAGGCCATTTTCATAGCACACTTTCTTCAAAACACTAGGACAAACACCTGCACCATGAGCTCATCATATCACAACCGTAGAAGAAGTAATCAACGAGGATCGGTCATCGATTCTATTAACAATTCCGAACATAGTTTTGATTAGTTGTTACTGATTGGTAAAACACACTACTTCTGCTTACCACAATCACCAAACCATATTCAAATATACGTAATTTTTTTCCCCAAAAACAGTTCGTACGTTAATCAGCAACTCACTCCAGGAACTAATAGCATGTCCAGACAAGTTCAGTAACTACTCGAGCATTTCAATTCATCTATTCATCATTCCGAGCAGGAAAAATTACTAATGATGTTATTTTATATATAATATATTCAATAATTTAGTAATTCACCCGCTAAACTTTGAAATAATCCATAATAGATAGTTTGACCCCCGAACTTTAAATTCTGGGTTCGCCCCTGATTCCGAGGACATAATTTGCTCGAATTACTCAGTGCAGCTATCTTAATCGATCTACGACTACAATTTGCAGCAAAGTTGATCAGAGAAAATAAAACAAGAGATGGAATAATTACCGAGAGAATCAGCAGCGTCAGAGAGAGGGCGAGAGAATAATTTGGAGAGCTGGTCGAAAGAAGGGGTTTTGGTCCGGGCAGCTGGATCCGTGTTCGGGTTCTGAACTACGCTCGGGTTTGGGAGACTGCCACTCATTCTACCTCTACCTTCTAGGGGGCAAATGCAATGAGGATATTTACATGTGACTGGCATGTGCATGAAAGGGGAGATTTTTTACTTTTGGTCATAAGAATGCTGTATTTCTATTTTAGTCATACTTAACTATAGTTGACCAAGATCATGCGATTTTACGTTTTAAGCAAGATAAGAAAATGTATTGTATTACCTACGATCTCAACGACCATCAGCTTTTTTTGAAAAGTTAATATGTTTTTGTATATATGTTCACCAAAACAATATGTTTGTGTTCACTGTCTGTCTCGATATCAACGCTTCTTGTTTCAAATCTTCCTCTTTTGTTTGTCTCATTTTCACAGTCTCGACTATTGTATATGCTCCGATAAAAAAAATTTCGCTTTATGTTTGATAATCTATTCATAATAGTTTATGATTTATATATTTCAATTGCTAGTTGATATTTGATATATTACTAGTAGTTATAATGTTCGACCTTTTTAGATCGATATCTACTTTAAAGTACTCGGATTAAATGCCTATGAAAATTCTTAATTCCTCATGATTATGATTTATGAATCATGATTCAGATCAGCTACTTCTATACCTCTCTGATATTATTAGATTTTAAATGTTATGAATTTAATTATTGTGGCGTAATTATACTTTTAACAAATTGGCATCTAAAGTAACTTCGAATGGAAGACAAATAATAAAAAACACACCACTGAAAAGTTGAAAGTTGAAGCCCAAACCAAGTGTGAAATGACTCAATGAACAAGACAACAACGCCTTTTCTATGATTCATCCTCACCTTGGCGGGAACAAAATCACCTGCAAAGCTAGAAGCAGAAGAAAAGTTGAAAGCAAATCTTCATTGCTTCCAAAGCAAATTCTGAGCTAAAGTCTACAGAAACTCCATCTATTTACAGAACAATACCCCTATTCTAATCTGCAGTTAACGAAGACCTATGTCTCTACAAATCCCCAAATTCGTTTCTTCACCCTCGAGTAATCCAATCCGATTAAACTATTCACAAAGCAGATTTGATCTATAGTTGTTCCACTCCTTCAATCAAAGCATCTGCTACAATGATCCATGTATATAACCATGTCTATGCACTCTACTGGGCAGTATCAGTGGAAAGCGATTGGAGTTTCCTATGGCGAGTTCGAGTGGAACCAAGGAGGAGGTCGGCCCGCCGAGGTCGCTATCTAGGAGGATGACGAATGCGCAGAGCATGGTGGAAGGTGGTGATGAGAACGGAGCTGTGGACAGTGAGCTTGTGCCGTCTCCACTCGCCTCCATTGCGCCTATTCTACGTGTGGCTAATCAGATTGAGAGAGAGAATCCGCGAGTTGCTTATTTATGTATGATCACTGCAAGCATTTCTGTTCGTTGGTTATGTTTGATTGCCTTGAATTTTTGAGTGAAATGGTTAATCTGTTGCTAGTTGTTCTGTCATGTTAGTTATGCTTCCAGCAATGTTTAGGGCAGATGGACTAAAATGATTGTTATTTGTGAATATTGTTCGAGCTTTTCATAGATGCGAAAGCATTCAAAGTTTCAGGTTCGTGCTGTCTGGTTGATGCGATTTTAGCTTAAGTTTGGAGATTTGCAACTATGTTTCGTTAAGCCTTTATCTGTTTGCCCTCTACAAGTTCTAGTTCCATACATAGTAGAAAAATGGACAGAAATATGTTGTTTTGTAATTTTTGCGAGGAGTTTTTCTTCTCTCAGAGCTCAGAAGTATCATAGAGCGGTTTAGGTATAGGTTTTAGTACGTGCCTGTGTTTTTCTGGCTCGGTTCTCTTCATGAAAATCCAGTTGCTGCTGGATGTTTTTCTACTTCCTTTTGGAATCTTATGGGCATCCTTCAGTTCTGTCCCCACCGCTGTCATTGAAATTAAACCTATTAAATCATGCGGAGGGATTTTCTAGAACCACAATCTTAGCCTGGGATTAAGAACTATATTTCTAGGTTTTCTTCTGAGAAGGCCCCATCCGTTGTTTCTTGTATTGTGACTTTCTCTCCCTGATAGCCTCATCCTTGTAGAAATATGTACAATGCCTGTTAAATGGCAACCAGAATCTCGGAAACAAACAAGGTCTTTTCAATAAGGGCCTTCTTTTTTCATTGTATAAGTACAGTAGATACCATGCCAAAGAGCTGATTCCTTCTTTTTTGTCTTGTCTTTCTACTTTATGATTTTATGAACCAGGTCGCTTCCATGCTTTTGATAAAGCACACCGAATGGACCCAACATCAAGTGGGCGTGGCGTTCGGCAATTTAAGACATACTTGTTGCACAGACTTGAAAGGGTATGCACATTTAACGTTTGCTTTAGCTCCTGTTTTATCAATCTATCTTTCCTGAGGATGACTTTTTCTAGGAAAAACTCAATTATCTGCCTCATGCTCTTGCATTTCGTGCATTGTCTTTTGTATAGTTGCTCTACTTCATGATTGGAATTATAAATTTACTCAGGTGTATTTTTGTTAATGCAAAGGTGTACATATCAACTCAGTTATGTGCTATATACATGTGAGATTGCAACTGGTAAATTAATCACATGGCACGGATGAAGACTTATGATCTAGTGACACACAAAAGATGACACCAATCATGTTAGGAGCTATATCTAGACTGTGGAATTACAGTAACAGATTTATAGTGATGAGAAAAACCCAGGTTATATGTATACATTACGTTTTCAAGAAAAGTTAGCTCTCTTGTCTCTATAAAGCAAAAGTTCCTGCAGGTGAAATCCTTGTCGAATTCTATGTCCTTAAAAGTTTGGAAGTTAGGAAAAGAAAGTTAAACCATCATGATAACATGTTGACAACAGTGTCTTTGTAGTTTGTCTTTGCACCACCAAAGTAGTCCCCTTCTGCTAGACAGAACATATTATATTAAGTTATTAACCCCTTTTCTGGAAAGGCAGCGGAATGTAACGCCCCAAAGTTTTAGGTTAAGTCCAAAGAGCTTAAGGGGATCGAGAACGCTACTCTTACCAACAAGGTGCACCTTTTCTTTTTGGAAATCCATCTATAAGAACTCCAGAGTTGAGCGTGCTTGCTCTGGAGCAATCTTATAATGGTGACCAACTGGGAAGTCTTCCAGTTCGCGCACGAGTGAGGACTAAGTGTGCGGGAAAGGACATGTATCGGTAGAGTACCGGCCAGCATACCACCCGGAGAGCTGCACATGAGTAACCACGCCAGCCCATTAGTGGTCCGGGTCGTTACATTTGGATGCTACTCCATAGTGTGTTGCAGCTAAATGATTCGGAGATTTTTGGACTAAGCCTGCTATCTCCTCGAAAGTACTCTTTCTGGACCTCTCTGGATGCCCCTACAGCCTTAATTTTGTCTCAGGAAAACTCTTGATACTGGGTTTTGGTGAATTTATTATTAGTTTTAAGTCAATCTAGTGACTTTCATAGCCTTCAACATGTTACTGTTTGAACCCTCAGTCAGTAAGCATTGCAACAGCTGCACTGTTTCTTCCTAATAAATAATAATGACGACCATCTATATATAAATAATAATGACGACCATCTATTAAAAATCGTGAAGTGAGAAGTGATTCATTAAGTAACTACCTCTTGTATATTCTCCCTGGAATTTTCCATGTGATTGAGTACTTTTAAATTCGTTCACAGTCAAATTCTTAATTGTTCCAGGAAGATGAAGAGACAAAACCAATTCTTGCCAAAAATGATCTTCGGGAAATACAGGAGTATTATAAGATCTTCTATGATAAAAACATAAGAGAGGGCCAATACACCAAAAAACCGTGAGGCTTTTATATCAATCTAATGCTATTATTGAGTTTAACTTTGAATACTGCATCTGTTTTGTTTATATGAACTTAATTTGTAACCTATGATCTGCGAAGGGAGGAAATGGCTAAAATCTATCAAATTGCTACTGTATTATATGATGTGCTGACAACGATGGTCCCTGCTTCAAAGATTGTTGATGAGGTTTGTTAATTGTGTTTTCAATTATTGGGATTTCTTTAGTTTGTACTCTGTAATTCTAACATTGAATTTTGAATTCTTTAATACCATTTATACAGATCCGAAACATAGCAAAAGATGTAGAGGAGGGTCAATATGAGCACTACAACATTCTGCCCTTGCATGCTGTTCGTGTTAAACCAGCAATTATGGAACTCCCTGAGGTCATTTATGATAATTCAGCTGCTTCTTCCTTGCTCCATTCCTGATTTCTTTTGATCCACAGTGTTTGTCTCTCTTCTTTATGTTACAGTTGGTTTTCTTTACCTCTTAATCAGATTAAAGTAGCGCTCCGGGCTATCCAGGATATAGAAAACCTCCCCGTGTTTCAAATTCCTGAAGGAAAAGGGACAGCGTTCAGTGATATTCTTGAATGGCTTGCTCTACGCTTTGGCTTTCAGGTAGAACTTGCATGCGTTATTTTATGAGACTAGTTCTTTAAATGTTGGGCAAGTAGTTTCCCCTTTCTCTGGTATCGTAACCGTAAGTGGTATTGGTACTTTACTAGCAAGTGTCTAGCTCGTATACATTAGCTATGATGGTTTCTACATGAATATTAAGCAATTAGAGGTCTAATATCATGAAGAACAAGAATTTATGATTGCCTGAGTGTTTAAATTTGCAACATCTGGCCGTACAATCTGCTTTTGGAGGAATTAGAAGCTCTTCTTGTCAAGGCTGGGTTCGGAATTTAAACTGCTTTCTTTTGGTTATGCTAGAATTTCAACTTGAGTCCCTTGCATTTCTCATATTTACATCCCTAAATTTGGTCTTTAATTCCTCGTACCCGTCTGTCTCACTGATGCTCTATGGTTATTCTGACAAGTGACATCTGTTATGTTTCATGACCTATTTCCTGCTTTTAATTGTCTTAGATGCGCCTGCAGTCTAATCACCTGAACAGAAATATTCAATACACTGAACAAACACTTTATGACCTGCTTTACCACAATGTTCATAACTCTACCATAATGTTCATAACTTGTGAACAAATTTCCACCTGCTTTACATTTATCCATGTTTCATGGACAAGGAGAAGCATCATCTTTGTTTATGGTGCAGGCGATATTATGTGATAAATGTTCCCCTAAATATTAATTTGTCTCCTTCCACCTAGTCTAACTCATGTCACTGGTTATCACAAAAGTTATTGGAACTAAGAATTTACTAGGTTATAGTTATTACCTTGCATGTGGCATTATGTCAGATGGTAACAAGACACAAGCATCAAGACTGCCCCAATTATGTATGACTTGAATTATCTGGTGGTAAAAATGTTATCTTATCCATCAGGCTGAGCTACGTTTGTCCCTCTGTTCTCAGTTTCCATTCTAATCGTAATACCTAGATGGGGATATATTATATCAAAATGTTTGGTATCCTATGAAATACCTTGACTATCTGAACTTTCTAAAAAGTTGAGGATTAGTATGGTCTACCTTTGCTAACAGTATTCTTTTATTTATTGTGCTGTTGAAGAAAGGAAACGTGGCAAATCAACGGGAGCACTTGATATTACTTCTTGCTAATATGGATGTAAGGAACAGGAATAGTGAAGCTTATGAGCAGGTGAGTGTGATTATTTTCTTTACAGCAGCAACTTACGGATAAAAATTCTCGGTGGCCCACTTTCTTATAATATTAATTTCACAGATCCCAAACCTGATTAAGCAAAATGCAATATGAAGCGTATTTAGAAGGCAATATATCTTCCAATGTTTAAAGAAATGACCTCCTTCATGGGGCTTCTTGAACCAAAAATATTTTACTAATATTATGCAGCAAACCCAACTCAAGGAGGTTGCTTGCACATGATCTATGAATTGGGAGGTTTGTTGCGTATGTGTAAACAACAGGGTGTAAATTTTATCACCGTGTAAACCGCATGTTGATAGAGAACAAGTGGGTATTTTCTGAAAAACTCAAGAACCAAACACAAGAATTGGGAACAAAGCTCATCAATATAGTCTTGTATGAATTAAAAGTTAACCTATGTTTAATTATTTATAAGACGCACAATAGAACCTATTCTAGAAAATGGACATAAAATAGGGAAAAAAAATTCTAATTCTAAAAGGAATAGAACTATAGCAGGAGATAGACTTAATTAAGGGCTATTATATTTCCTATCCTTAGACTTTCTTCTGGAATAGACTTGAAACTCTTGATATCCATCAACAGGTGTCCGCACAACTATTCATGTAAATCATATGTGCTTACCTTCTCTATCAAGATTCGGGACGATTTTTCTTTCTTTTTTTTATATTTATCTGATTATATACTTAGCATGATGATGATATATTATATTACTGCAGTTGGATGCTCACACAGTTCAAGTATTGATGGACAAAATTTTCAAAAATTACCAATCCTGGTGTAGATACTTGCGTTGTATACCAAATATTGAGTAAGTTGGATTCTCAATGCCTAGTCATCACATTCTCGATTCACGTCATAATCAAAAACCCTTTCTTTTTGTTGTTGAAGATGCCCTCGGGGTGAAAGGAGGCAACAGTCGCAACTTCTTTACATTGGACTCTATTTTCTCATATGGGGTGAAGCTTCAAACATTCGATTTATGCCAGAATGCATATGCTATATATTTCATCGTGTAAGTACATTCTGTGATACAGTTACAAGTATTTCCTAATTATGCACTTCGATAAATACACTTAAAAGGTACTTCCTCCGTCCCAAAATGATAAGGACATGTTCCTTTTTTGTCCATACCAATATATAAGGACGTTTCTATTTTTTTGGGTGCATTTATTACAATTTTTACGTATTTACCCCTACTTAAATAATAATACTAACAATCAAATATATATAAATACACATAATCAATATAGTTGAAGTAATCCATTTAGCTATATTTGTCCAAAAACTCTTAATACGTGTGCATAGTCAAATGTCCTTGTCATTCTGGGGCAGAGGAAATAATAGATGAAACTTTATTTGATGTAGTTGTAATTTTATGCTGTGCGTAATATCTTGAAAACAGGTGGACCACCATCTTATCTGAATTTACTGTAGCTACTCTGCCTTTTCAGCTTAAATAGGAGTTGGCACATTTTATTCTAGTGTTACTTAAGCGTTCTGAAGTTGTTCTACTGATGCTCAATCCTTTTTGTTAATATCAAGTTTCTTCCTGCATGCTTCTGACAATATGGCCCCACTTGATTCACGTAGTAAGTTTTCCAAATTCCAGATGGCTCATGATATGTATGGAACTTTATTTGGCAATGTTCAACACGTCATTGGAGATACATATCAAACAGCCCCACAAGATGAGGAATCATTTCTGAGGGATGTTGTGACCCCTATTTACGAGGTCATGCTAATGGTAAGCCCTTCATATGATTCTACTTGTTAAGCATATAGTTCCTCCCACCCCTATGCTAATTCAATCATCCTAATTCATAAAGGAATCCAAGAGAAATAAGAATGGGAAAGCAAGTCATTCGGAATGGAGAAACTACGACGATCTAAATGAATACTTTTGGTAATTGTGCTGTTCCATCTTTCCAGCTTATTAGGTACATTCTTTTGACTGGTTTATGCTTTCAGTTCCGACCCAAGTTTGTTTTTTCTCAGGACCGAGAAATGTTTTAAGCTAGGATGGCCATTGGATCGAAAAGCAGATTTTTTTGTGCATTCTAATGTAATAAACCCTGCAAACAAGGTATGCACTTCCATTTCTGTGCAATCACATATCTAATGCATTAGACTTACTTTCTTGCTTGAGTTTCTTCACATTTTTATTATCGTCTATCTCAAACTATTTAAATGTTGAACTAATCTAAGATCAACTTTGTCTTATGAAAGATCAAGTAAAGCAGTTTTTAGGTTCTCAGATGTGTTATTACTGTGACAACTTAACACGTCAATCACCATCACATTATTCTATATTTGCAAATCAGTGACCTTGTATTCTCACCTGCCTAATCTGAATGGAGTTATTCAGTCTAGCAAGACTAAAGTATGCCCTCACTCACACACACACACACACACACTGGAAAATGAGAACACGCTACGTGTGTTATTGTGGCATTTGGTTACATATAATTGAATAAGTATATGAAGGTAATTTTAATATCATTGTGTTCAATAATTCATTGCCTTTTTCCGAGCTGAATTAAGATTTAAGTTAGTGCGAATTGATTTTTTTATTGGAGAATATGGAGAAGAAAGATTGTTATCGTAGTTTTTTTTTTATGATGAATATATATCGTTGGATTGAATTAGGACTTGATATTTGATTAGAGAAGATTTATTGGTTTTTTTGTCAATGATGAATTGATTTGTTGGGGGTGAAATTAGGGCTTGTAATTTAATTGGAAGAGACATTGTTTTTTGTAATTAAAGTATAATTTAAACAGTATCTTCTATAAAGAAGGAGGAGCAATTCTTGATCCTCTATTCTAAGAAAGTGCTATCCTTAATCCATCTGGTGTTCCTTTATTCAGCAAGGTACCAGATTATGCAGCCAAATAATATCTCATAATTTTTTTTTACTTTCTCCCCACAATTCTGTTACCTAGCAACCAGGGATAAGGTACCACATCAACTTGTCACTTTCTTTCATCAAGCTCTGAGCATTCTCCTATTTTAATGGCATAATCCAGAGAATTAATGGGGACCCAATATAGATATTGCCAAACTTTAGGCCTACAATGTAATTTCTTTTTCTTTGTGTTTACATTTGTTAAAAATACGAGTGAAATAATGCTAGAAGCCGAGTCCTAGAATAGATGTCAATGTTATGACATTAATTCCGTTTGCAAAGCTTGTGCAAGAGTTGGCATTAATTTTCTGATGAACTGTGATGGAGTAGTACTGACAACTGAGTCACCTCCTTTTAACAGGCAAGAAAAAACCAGGCAGTTGGAAGGAAAAAGCCCAAGACAAATTTTGTTGAAGTGCGTACTTTTTGGCACCTTTATAGGAGTTTTGACAGAATGTGGATATTTATGATATTGCTTCTTCAGGTATTATATATTGCTAAATTATTATTTATATTTTATTTTGTGCAGAGTCTTGAACATTCTTTATACTCATTTACTTAATATTTTGTGCTGCACGTTGATACCGAAATAATGAAGAAAGGGCTCTATGTGAGAGTGTGAATTACAATGTAGGATGTACATGCAAGTGTTTTTAATGGTAGACACATTTTGCTGGGAACACTGTACTATGCACTTGCTCATCAGTATTAAATATTGATTATCTCTCCAAAATGTAGTGCATGGTTTAATGAGAATTTCTACGTTCACAAGAGAACTTTTCTATCAGATAGGGTGGAGGATGGTGCACGAGGCAGCTGTAATTAGCAATTACAATCCTTAAATGACTTATTTTCCAAAACTTTAAATATGATCTTTATCAACATAAGTAAATTAACAGCATGCTTGTTGCTTTTTCATTCTTAGATATTTTTATTCCACTTTTTTATCCCTCTCATCTATTGAGGCTCTTGTAACAGTATTCACTATATATGTTCCAGGCAATGATTATCATAGCGTGGCATCAAAATGCATCACCAAATGTTTTATTTGATGAGGATATAGTTCGAAGTGTTTTGAGCATCTTTATCACTGCCGCAATTTTGAATTTTATCCGAGGTACAGTACATAGATTTTTTCTCTATGCCTCTGTCTGTATGTGTATGTCAAGTTAAGTTTTGTATCTGATCGTCTATTTTGATTGAACACATACAATATTCACCATCTATCTGCAGCTTTTCTGGATATAGCCCTAAGTATTAATGCATGGAGAAGCCTGAAAGTCACACAGGTTCTCCGGTATCTCCTGAAGTTTGCAACTGCTGCATTTTGGATTGTGGTCATGCCAGTAACATATTTCATGCCTGTTGAGAATCCAAATGGGATAGTGAGATTCTTCGATATGTTGGGAGCAGATTTGCGGACTCAGTCACTCTATAACTATTTTGTAGCCATTTATTTGTTGCCAAATATGTTAGCTGGTGTATTGTTTCTGTTTCCCATTCTACGAAGATCAATGGAACGTTCCAATTGGCGCATTATTATCATGTTGATGTGGTGGGCTCAGGTAGGTCCTAGAAATTATGGTCCTGTTGAATACTATATTATATCCTAAAATTTGCTGATGAACCTTTTGTGGATTCCAGCCAAAGTTGTACATCGGAAGAGGCATGCATGAAGACATGTTATCCCTTTTGAAGTAAGAAAATAGATGTCCTTGGTTGGCTCTTAAGCATAGATATATGACACTTAGTGCATTACTACTACTGAGCTCCCTTGCTCTTTTGTGCTATTTTCTCACAAATCTATGTATAAGAAATATAGGTGTACAATGAACACTCTACTTTAAAGTCTAATGTGCCTAACGATCAAGTATCTTAATAGTAGTATGGGCACTGCTTGCCACATGAGTGCATAGATCAGTGTCTTAGTTCTGAGACAATTCCTGCTTTTGTTCTGACCGTGCTCGTCTTTATTCTCAGGTATTCACTCTTTTGGATTACACTACTAATAAGCAAGATGACTTTCAGCTATTATGTTGAGGTAACTTTCGTATTTAGAGAAATATGGAATGTATCATGTTAGGATCTTTATGAAAACTTAGTGGGAAAGCAAAAGCGTGTTATGAAGTGATATTATCAATCTAAATTTCTGAGTAGCATTGTATGCAGAGTGAGAATCATATTGGTAGCTTAGACTAGTACAAGTTTTCATGTCACTGAGCAATCATTTAAAGTGGCAAATGATCAGGGTGCATAGCTATGTAGAAATCAATAGGAAAGATATTTGAATTTCAAGAAGTTTTAGCTTGTATATGTGGTTGCACATTTTAGAAATTGAAAGACAATTTTACTGGCAGAGCTTCAGGCACAGATCTATAATGTTCTCTGAGAAAATTATTAAACTGAGATTTTTGCTATCTTGATCAGATATTGCCTTTAATTCAACCTACTATTGCAATCATGGGGCTCACTGTTAGTGGCTACGACTGGCATGAATTCTTTCCGAATGGTAACATCATTTTCTCGTCAGCAACTAATAATATGATATGTGGTGTTAGGGCCTGAACAGTATTTTATATTGATTCTATGCAGCCACTAATAATATCGGCGTAGTTATTGCAATATGGGCTCCAATTGTCCTGGTATGTAATGGAAAAGATTATTGGTGTTGTCATATTTCCTGATAACAAATGTTTTCCTAAATCATGTGAGAACTCTATTATTTCAGGTGTACTTTATGGATGTACAAATATGGTATGCTATTTTTTCTACTATTGTTGGTGGAATATATGGAGCATTCAGTCACCTTGGAGAGGTTAGTTGCTTACCGGCTGTCATAAAGTGATCAGAAAGTAGTCAAACTAGTTTTAGCATCTTGATTTCCTGATATAACTTGTATTATAACTACATGCTTCTCCGCAAGGAATGGCATGTTTTCTCTTGGTACCAAATTGAATTTTTTTGTTGATTCTTTATGTCTTGTTTTGTGAACTATAGATAAGGACCCTTGGTATGTTAAGAGCCAGATTTGAAGCTATTCCTCCAGCTTTCACCAAGCGCCTTGTTCCAAGATCCAGGGAGGACACTAATAGACTTCAGCGGGTATGGGACATAGTTGTATATTTCTCTCTTACGTCTTAATACTTTCATGCAATAAGAGATGTTGCGAGTTGCGACAAACACGATTTGTGCATTCTCTCATTTCATAAAATGTACCTCGATTCATCAAATACATGACCTTAAACCTGCAACCATGATTTTGGCTTACTAATTGATACTGTTATGGCAGGATGACTCAAGAATAAACATTGCAAAGTTCTCTCAGATGTGGAACGAGTTCATATTATCTCTGAGAAACGAAGATTTAATCAGCCATAGGTTAGACATGTCATTTTACGGCTTTAATATTGTGAACGCTAGTTTTTTCTGCTGAAAGAGGCACTTAACTATGTTTCATAAATCATCATTATATTTTGAACTACATGAGCAATAAAAGCTTGTATCCAATCAATTGTCCAGGGAGAAGAATCTTCTTCTTGTGCCATATTCATCAAGTGTTGTGTCCGTCGTCCAGTGGCCTCCTTTCTTGCTCGCTAGTAAGGTAAGTTGTGTTATAGATTGCACTTCTTGGTCAACTTATGTGCTTCAACTTGTAACTTATCATCTTAGAGTTGATATCAGATTCCAATAGCTTTGGACATGGCAAAAGATTTCACAGACAAGGAAGATGCTGACCTGTTCAGGAAAATCAAGAATGATGAGTTCATGTATTTCGCAATAATCGAATGCTATGAGACATTGCGCGACGTGCTACGTGGCATTCTGTTAGATGAGGAGGATAGGAAGTTAGTGACATTGCTAATTGACTTGCTTTTTTTTTTTTTGTCCCAATTGTTATCATGAAGTCATGTATGCATTTAACGGTATTCTGAAAGTCCTGCATCTTCATTTTTGCCTTGAGATGGCTAACTTTTTGAGCTCTTTGTTTACTGGTCCAGGGTTATCGAGCTAATTTGTCATGAAGTGGAAACCAGCATACTGGTGCGAAAAAGATTCCTGAAGGAATTTAACATGAATGGGCTGCCTTTACTAAGTGATAAGTTGGACAAGTTTTTAAACCTCCTTGTAAGTTATTTATGCTTCTCCATTATCATGGACATTTTTTGTTAAATTTAAGGCATTGAATCTTTGTTGTGAGCACAGTATGAGTTGTTTTATTGCTGGCAGATGGCTGATTATGAGGATTCTCAGCTGTATAGATCTCAGATCATAAACAAAATCCAGGATATTGTGGAGATTATCGTTCAGGATGTAATGAATGACGGCCTCGAGTATGTCCAAATGTTTGAATTTAACTACACACATTAGCTCATTATCAACTCTTTGAGATATTCATTCTGCTATAGGATTTTGGAAAAAGCCCGTACTCAAGATGATGAGCATGAACAAATATCAAAATCTAGGCGGAAATTCAAAGATGTGCAGAAATTTGAAAGTGTTGACATTGATCTCTCACAGAGCACGTCATGGATGGAGAAGGTATCATATGTCACACGTGATCTGACTCTTTCCATAAATGATATCTGTGTCGGTCTGTCTCTGAATTGTTTCATGTCCGACAAAACAGATTGTCAGGCTTCATTTGCTTCTGACCGTGAAAGAATCAGCTGGCGATGTGCCAATCAATTTAGAAGCTCGTCGTCGTATTACCTTTTTTGCAAACTCATTATTTATGATCATGCCAGGGGCCCCAAAAGTTCGCAATATGCTTTCTTTCAGGTCAGTTCTTGGTGAAAAAGCATGATCAATTACTTTTGTGCTGACTCATGCTTTACTTATCTAATGTAATTGTTGCTCATGTTAATGGACAAAATGCTATTGATGGACTTGAGAAGTCAAATCTCTTTTACATACTGGTGAATATTCTGTCTATATGAAGGAAGGGTATGGAAAGCACTATAAAAAGGCAAGACATTCTCATGGTAAGAGAATAGATGAATGGAAAAGAAAACTGCACAAGTAGTCTCTTAATTCAGAAACTTACTGTAAATATAAAATTGTTGTATATGTATTGAGCAATATGGAGGTAGTTGGTTGGGTAAGCCAGAAACCTTGAGATTGAAATCGTGTCACTCATCCTATGACTTTACTATTGTGTAAGTGTACAAGATACGAATAAGTAATCATATGATAAAATTACATAGTGCTGGAAAATAAATACTGAGTTACAGGTAATGCAAATTAAAAATGCTTTTAGCTCAGGTATTGAGATCCTTGAGGAGGACTGGTTCTCTAGATCAATTATGATCACAATTTTGTTGTGAACTCTCACCACATACTGTTGGAATTAGAACTCCTTCGACTTTGGAACATTATTATGGAGAGGAACTAAATCTGAGGATTTGTTTGAAGTCAGTTGTTTCATTTAATGAAATTTAAAACATAATCCAATAGGTATACTGCATTAAGCTTTCATAAAACCACAAGAAATTTTATCACATATTGCTTTAGTTTCTCCATTTTTATGATGTAGAAAGTTTTAGATTCGCTTAAAGTTACACAATTAACCTAATTCATCTTTCACAGAACAAAACAAGACGAAAACTATTGTTCTATACTCTTCATCACTTTTAAGTATCTCATATAGAGATGACATGGTGACTTGTCTTGTTCATTGACATGAATTTCTAAATTCATGAATTTGATGTTCTATGTGTGAGAGACCCAATGCGCCGGCATCCAGAATTTTGGGGTCTTCAAGCTAGACTGTTTAAGAAGAAAGGCTCCTAAGTTCTATGCATTTCCAATGTTTGCTATCACTTCGTATTATGTTAGCTTTTCGCCTTCGACTAGCTTACAGTCATATTAATTTTTAGGTATTCGTTCATGGCTTTCCTTATTTCATTCCATGTCAATTGAAATGGGGGATCCCAAGAGATGAGTAATTCCTCACGCCTCTTGCCTATAACATCACTTTTCTTCTGATCCAGTGTTTTGACACCATACTATAGAGAAGACGTTCTTTATTCAACAGAGGAGCTTAACAAGGAAAACGAGGATGGCATAACAATTTTATTTTACCTTCAGAAAATATATCCTGGTGAGTCCTAAAACTCGTTTCTGTGCTATTACATGATGTTGGGGCGGATAATGAAGTCTACTAATGTTCACTTGCAAAGATGAGTGGAAAAATTACTTGGAGCGGATTCAAGATCCTAAACTTGGTGATGTCAACAAAGACAGGTCAGAATTGGATCGACATTGGGTATCATACAGGGGTCAAACACTTGCCCGGACAGGTAATTGGTATAAACTTGCAGTTTTTGTTCTAACTTATTATTTCCCTTTCCAATATATTTATGTTTTTCTTTTCCTGGACCATGCAGTAAGAGGGATGATTTATTACAGGGAGGCTTTGGAACTTCAATGTTTTTTGGATTTTGCTGACGATAAAGGTTGGTGATTACTATCTCAATTTTATTAAAAATTTGATTAATTGATTTTACATATTTTTTAACTTGGCTAATCAGTATAATTTGTATGTCTTGGCATGAAGCCATCTGATGACAAAGACTACATTTCCTGTGCAGCAATTTTGGGTGGCTACAGGGCAATCGACATAACTCACACAGACTACAGAGTCCTCAAGGAACAAGCACAAGCTTTGGCAGATCTAAAATTTACTTATATCGTATCGTGCCAGGTTTATGGTGCTCAAAAGAAATCCAGCAATCCTAAAGACCGGAGTTGTTACCTCAATATTTTAAGTCTTATGTTGACGTAAGTTGCTATATCCAGAACCACAATGTTTTGTAGAATATATCAGTCAATTATTATTGTAAAAGCTATCAAAAATATTTCTTGCTTTAGGCTTAAGCCTCAGGTGAAGTAAGATGAAGGCCCAAAGAAACTTGAGGTCGTGCCATGTTTAATATTGTTCACACTTCCAGTTATATACGCTATAGTTCCCAGGATTCATTACTTCAGATATTAGTTTGGTTCTCAGGGAGAACAATCCTTTCTCGTTGTGAGATTGATTTGCTTTTTTTTAGTAGTTGATATATTCAAATGATTGAGCATTCTTATCTAAAAGTTTCCCTCTCTCTCCCTCTTTTTTTTTAATTCCCTTACCAGCATTATTCACTGACAAAGTTTTATTGTCCAATAATTCTTAAAGCTATCCTTCTCTACGGGTTGCCTACATAGATGAGAGGGAGGAAACACTTAATGGAAAAACTGAGAAGGTTTATTATTCTGTCTTGGTCAAGGGAGGGGAGAAGTTGGATGAGGTATGGGATATAAAGTGATAAACCATAATGGAAATGCAGATCTTCCTTAAATAAATAATTTGCAGAATGATTTGATTTTGACAAGTTCGGTTTGATTTTACTGAATTTTTTACCCTTCCAAATGCCATACCCAATAGTCCACTGAGAGTATCATTGCACATTTTGCATGTCAGGAAATATATCGCATCAAGCTTCCAGGTCCTCCAACAGGAATTGGTGAAGGTAAACCTGAAAATCAAAATCACGCCATCATCTTTACTCGTGGAGAAGCCTTGCAAACCATAGACATGAATCAGGTTGGTGAACCTTTCTCTATTCTTTACATTATGATTGTATTGTTCTTTGCATTACGAAATTATCCGTTTAACAAACCATTTCCATCGTGTGGTTTTTAAATGGAAAAGAGCTAGGACATACATCTGGCCCTAGCTCACCAAGGTAAGAGCATAGTAGAGGAGTACCACATGTGGGGCCTCACCATGCTCAAATTCCGGGTACAGATTTGAAACAAAATGATGATAGTAATAGTTAGTAAGAGACAACTATTTGTTACATGGACTAATTCATTAAGGATTTAAAGAATATTTAGTGTAATTCGTCATATGGAATATTGAGAGCTACGATTTAAGATTTGTTCATGTTCAGCCAAATAGCGAATCAAATAATCTTTTAAATTCAGTCCTCTAATTCTAACCACTTAACTCTCCCCTGAACCGAAATGCTGTAATTTTGAAAGATGAATCGTATAATTGTCTAAATACAATGGTTTTCCTAGATGAATGCAATGCGATCTGAACAGAAACCAATTTCAATATTTCTAACTTCCCTCAACTTTGATTTTTGGAAATTAAAGACTAATGTATGAAACTGTGAAGCTTTGAGTTGTGCACATAACTATTTGCATTACATCCAGAATTAGTACATGAATAGGCTTTGACTTAATGTAGCACAAGAGCACTTTTGTGTAGCAAGAAAGTATCCAGGAGAAGGTGAATATGTCATCTGGTGTAAAAATAAATATATAAAGCACTGCATGAAATTCAAAATGAGGGATTCGCTGCACTTCTTATCTTAGCATAAAATAAGAAAAATGAAAAATGAAATCTGAAATTTAGATGGCGAGTTTGGTGTGAAGCTGTAAAAGCATCTGTTCTTTATTATCATATATGCAGCTGCCTTATTCTTTTTATTAGATTTTCATGTACAAGCTCAACTTGTTTACTTTGACAAAATTTTCATTCTTAGGTCTTCATTTCTCACTTCGCCTATCACCATTTACTTGAGATACTATTTCTGTTTTTAATAAATGTTCGTTGTTGATGGTATTATTGAGTGCCATTGGTTGTGATTGTTTTGATTCTGTGAGGATGAGGTTTATCCTTTTATGTGTGGGGGTATCAGAGATGGTATCTTTGTAAATGGCAGTTTAGTTGGGCACCCCAAAAGGGCAAGGGAGACATTATGATGGGGCAGCGGGTGTATTTTGTTGTGGAAGTATGTTGATAAGAAAGATTTCTTAGTTCCTAGTATATAGATGTCAGCATTGGGAAGTGAGAGGAGAAAGAGAATGAAAAGTATAATGATTAAGGTGCTTTGTAACCCAATGTGGTACTTATAGCATTGGGAAAAACATGTGGCGTATATTAATGTTTGGTAATCTCACTGAATTCTTCATTGTTTGGCAATTACTCAATACCTACATTTCCTAATGACTTTCTCTTCATCAGGATAATTATTTTGAGGAAGCTTTTAAGATGCGCAATGTCTTGGAAGAATTTTTGAAACCACGACGTGGACAACGAAGACCAACAATATTGGGATTAAGAGAGCATATTTTCACCGGAAGGTTCGAATTTCATTTGGATAGAATTGCAAAAAATGCTGTTCATTTACTTGAGTATTCATAAGCTTACTTCTCTCTTGGTCACAGTGTTTCTTCACTGGCTTGGTTCATGTCCAATCAAGAAACTAGCTTCGTTACAATTGGGCAAAGAGTCCTGGCAAACCCTTTAAGGTACATACTTTGTAATTGAAGCTGGCTAGTATAAAACTTGATGCATTATTTTCCTGAAACCAAGTTATGCAACCTATTGCGTTTAGGACTATCAAACAGTTGCATTTCTGTTAAAGCTTTAGTGCTCCTGAAAAGCTTATTAAGAATATAGAACTATTTTTTGGCCGCCACTCACTTCGTTAGGCAAATGCAATGTTACAAAAAACAAAAAACAAAAAAAATCATGTGAAATTCTTTATTACTTCGGTGCTCGACTTAGTTACAAAGCTTCTTCCTCTTCGGCAAGTAACAGTTAAATGTCCGTAGAAGTCAGTTGAGTATAATTTGTTATAACAAGTTAACTACAAATCAATGTAGTAGTTTGTCTTTTGGACAAAATTGCTCCCTAAATTTAAGGGAGCACAAATAAGAAGACCAACAGAGAATTTTAATGGATAAATGATATCATATTTATGCTGGCTTCATTCATTTGTTAAGACGTGTAAAACAGAAATAGTTTGCAAGGGCAAAGTTGCTGCTGCTTCATTACTTAATTATTTCTATGATGTAGATAGATGCCTAGTTTAAACTATCACCTAGAGCTATTTGGTCTATGTTAATCGCCTATATGACTAATAAGCACATCTATCAAATTTGTTGGTTGGCAGTTATTTTCCATGTTGCGTAGCTTGATCAAGCTGAGTATCAGCAATCATAATAATTAAGATGTTTACTCTTTCAATTGTATTTTTTCGTTTACCAGGGTAAGGTTCCACTACGGTCATCCTGATATATTTGACAGACTCTTTCATTTGACAAGAGGGGGCGTCAGCAAAGCTTCCAAAACAATCAATTTGAGTGAAGATGTATTTTCGGGTAAATACTGCACAAAACATTTTTGTTTCCTGAGGCATCTACTTTGATGCTTAATTGAGTTACTGCCTTTAGGTTACAATTCAACGCTACGAGGGGGCTATGTAACACACCATGAATATATCCAAGTGGGCAAGGGAAGAGATGTTGGCATGAATCAAATATCTCTTTTTGAGGCAAAGGTTGCAAATGGGAATGGAGAGCAGACTCTCAGTCGAGATATCTATCGACTTGGACGTCGATTTGATTTCTACCGAATGCTATCATTCTACTTTACCACAGTCGGGTTCTACTTCAGTAGCATGGTATGTGAGATGACTGATATTACTTATTGTCCTTTCAAAGTGATTTATATAATACACAATATTCAGTATCTTGGGGATAATTCCTGAGCCATGCCATGTTTATCGATGTGTACTTAGACTATATGCTTCATAAATTCACAAGTCTCAGGACATGTCCTCACCGTATTTGATTTATATAAGATGTTAATATGTTCTAGATTATGCTTGGAAAATTGAGGGAGCAATTAAAAGTTAGCAATCTGCGTAGCAAATTATGGTGTAAATATCTCATCTCAGGTCTATGATTTATGGCATCTCACGATGTACCCAAACGGGATAAATAGATAAGGAATTAGATCGTCAGAGGTCTATGTTTCAGTCTGAGCATTGTTTGGCTTATGTCGCTTATGCCTTACATTCTCTAATGTTAAATCCAGATATTAGTGCAAAATGTAAGTTATCTCTAATCACTGATTTATCTAAGAAAGAAAAGTTGTGTGCTTCAGTTTTTGAACTTTGCCATGAAATACATGTACTTATTTACTTTGTTTAGACCATTGAACTATTTTTTTACTTATTATTGTAGCTATAAGTCTTTCACGTGATACTTCAGGATGTATAAAACTCAGAGAACAATATCAAGTACTTGAAGGCTTCTGGCAGACCACAATTTTTTAATAAAAAATAGGAGAAATTGCTCTTAGAATAGGTCGTGTGGCATTTTTCTTTTAATCTACTTAATTGAGATAAAAAAAATTAGGAATTTTATTGGCAAATGTTTTGGTAACTCTAATATAATTTTTTTGCTAGGTAAGTAATGCACACAACTTGAACAATCAATAAACCCATTTTTTTTTCAAAATATCAACAACAGGAAACAAGGTGCTATGTGCATGGTGAAGGTGACCCTTGAACCTAGTTTTATGAAAGCCATTTTAGTATATCATCTGCATTCTTGTACGGACTATCCGATATAATCATCTGTGTAAAGTAACCGCGCAATCAAAGGTTGACTGAGAATTTATTTCAGATTACTGTGCTCGCTGTGTATGCATTCTTATATGGGCGACTATACATGGTCTTAAGCGGGTTAGAAAGACGCATTCTGGAGTATCCATCTATTAATCAAACTGCTCTTGAAGAGGCTTTGGCCACACAGTCTTTGTTTCAGCTGGGCTTGCTGCTTGTTCTACCTATGGTGATGGAAATTGGCCTTGAGAGGGGGTTCCTGAACGCTATTGGTGATCTCATTATAATGCAGCTCCAGCTAGCATCGGTGTTCTTCACATTCCAGCTTGGAACGAAAGCCCATTATTATGGTAGAACAATTTTACACGGAGGTTCAAAGTATCGAGCTACAGGCCGTGGTTTTGTTGTTTTTCATGCCAAGTTTGCTGATAATTACAGACTTTATTCTCGGAGTCACTTTGTAAAAGGATTAGAGCTGTTTATTCTGCTGATCGTATATGAGGTCTATGGACACTCTTATCGCACATCGCCGGTGTACTACTTCATTACATTTTCAATGTGGTTCCTTGTTGTTTCATGGTTATTTGCTCCTTTTATTTTCAATCCATCTGGATTTGAGTGGCAAAAAACAGTAGATGATTGGACAGACTGGAAGAAGTGGATGGGAAACCGTGGAGGTATTGGGATTTCACCTGATAGAAGTTGGGAATCCTGGTGGAATGAAGAGCAAGAGCACCTGAAACACACAAATTTTAAGGGCAGAGTACTTGAGATTGTTCTTGCCTTTCGCTTCTTCATCTATCAGTACGGAATTGTCTATCAACTCCAAGTATCACAGGGAAGCAAGAATATAATGGTATACACTTCAGCAATTGCTTTTCTTTTTTACCTCCCTTTTCTCCAACTTTTTTCTTCTGGAGTAACTCATCATCTTCTCCTTTTCCATGCTGGAATCATTGCATTAGGTTTACGGCTTGTCTTGGTTTGTCATGGCAACGGTTCTTCTGGTCTTAAAGGTATTCTTAGTGTTCAAGTTAAACAATGTAGTTTTTACCTCAGCAGAACTTTTATTCGATTCAATTATCATGAGTTTTTCTATTTGGCTGGTGATAATGCCAGAGCAAATTTTAATTATTTTTGTGACACATAATGGCCAAAGGATAAATTCTAATTTCTTAATTTTTAAAGTTGGTATTTACACTCATCATTCTATATGTCTATAGTGATCAGGGATTCTATTCCCTGTTCCTAACTGTTGTTAAAGAATAATACTATTAAGTTTCTTAAGTCAGTTTGTCCTGTTCTGACATTGCTTCAATCAACTCTTTAATTTTTTCAACAGATGGTATCAATGGGCAGACGAAATTTTGGTACTGACTTTCAGCTAATGTTCCGAATTCTGAAGGCCCTTTTGTTCCTCGGATTTGTATCAGTCATGACAGTATTATTCGTGGTCGCCAACCTTGCTGTGACTGATTTATTTGCGAGCATCTTGGCCTTCATGCCAACTGGATGGGGAATTATTCTGGTAAATACAACTGCGTCTGCATGTGCATGAATCCTGTATTAACTTTTTTCCATGTCAAAATTCCATCCTGCATAGTGCATAGAATTTGAGATTCAGTTAATCTAGGCCAATTTGTGCAGCAATGAGCACGGAGCATTATCTTAAACTATTTTTCATTCACAACTTAAGGATTTTTATATTTTTTTTTGTAATTTAAAATTAATTTTCAAATTAATTTCCTACCTCTTTCTTTTTTCTTTTAACCTTTCTTTTATGTTGATTTTACAAATTAAGGTTGATTTATAATAATTGAAAAATATGTGGTCACATTGAAAATTGTTAAAATTTATTTTATTTACAATTTCACCCATTAAAATTTTAAAATTTTGATGTGAATTAAGCCGTCACGTGTCACGAGGTACCTAAATTGGGCACAATATCAACAATATCAATTTAAGGTATTAAAATTGGACGGTAACAATCAAAGGTACCTTTTTTGAATTTTTTTCATATATTTTGTGGGGTTACATTTTAATTTGTTGAATGCCTTCCATTTATTGCTGATTAACTGGATAGTTGATTGATGTGTTGTCTATCTGTCGCTGGGTTGTTTATATTTTATTCCTTTAAGCTCCTTTAATGGCTTATTCTAAAGATTATCAGATCATTTAACCCGGTTTACTGATGGCAGCTTGGTCAAGCATGCAGACCTTGTTTGAAGGGTATGGGTATCTGGGATTCAGTGATGGAGTTGGCAAGAGCATACGAAGCCATAATGGGACTGTTTATATTCATGCCCATCGTTGTGTTGTCTTGGTTTCCCTTCATGTCTGAATTCCAAACACGGCTGCTGTTCAATCAAGCATTCAGCAGGGGACTCCAGATCTCCATGATTTTGGCAGGGAAAAAGGAGAAGACATCCTCCACTTGATCTTCTTGGTGATTCACATATACTACTATACTTTTTTTAGTTGATACTCACAACATTATGGCAGGTTGAATAGTGAATTTATGTAATTCTTTTTGTAAATCTTCTCAAACTTCAAGTCTCAAGAGTCAAGACCATGTATTTGTATGTCTGACCATGAGATATCATTTTGGAGTTATAAGACGTAGTAGAATATTGTTAAACTAAACGGTATTCATCTAGTATATCTTGTTATATTATATACTAATGCTCTATACCACTAGAAAACAATGCATATACATATATACTCAAGGTATATGGTATTTCATAAAGTTTTAGAAAGTTCTAAATATATTTAGAAATGTTTAACATAAATTTTTAATAAAATTTCAATTGCACCAAACTTTAAATTATAATCATCTAAAAATGTGAGGTTCTCCACATGCATATATAATGTGTGAGTCACTATTGAGTACCCATATAAAACTACAATTGGAGTTGCTGCTTATTGTTAAATTTTAATTTTTTTTAGTGATTCTGTTTTTTTCTTTCAATTTAAAAAGGATAATATGAGAAGGGTTGGAGGGTTATAGAAAAGTAACATCTCAAAAGTTTTTAAACAACATTTCAATATAGAAGAACAAAAAAATTTAAAACAATTGTATTTAGAGATGGAACAATAGATTTAGATTTATATTTATTAAAGGTATGTTAAAGTCGTATGTTAAACTTTATTTTTGAATAAATCCACCATTTCAGTTTACTTGACAAATTACATTTCTCAAATAATTTTGACAAATTACAAATGTAGAATTGCACAATTGATAAAATTTGTGAAACTTAATCTATCATAAAGGAAAAAAAGAATGATAAATAAAATACAAAATGCGATTTTATTGAAGAAATTCCCTCCTAAAACTGTTTTAACTGTCAGATGAATAAAAAAGATAATGTGATAAAAAAGATTTATAATGAAATTATACAAAAATAATAATTGTGTTATGAGAGATTTATAAAGAAAGTTATGAAAAAAAAATTTCGATAAGTTACATAAACAATTAAGTGTATTAGAAGTATTATGTGTTCATGTGTTCTGAGATTGTAATGAACCTAACTAATCGGGCACTTTAGAAGGAATATATATATTCATGGGTACTGAGATTGTAATAAACCTAAATAATAGAGAGATTGAGTATAGCTGGAGACATATACTAATAGTAAATGGAAGAAAATTGGATAATAAACATTAGATTGAGTATAGGTGGAGGGCATATACTAATAAGAAATAGAAGAGAAATTGAATAATAAAATTGAAAGATTGAATACTAATTTATATGTATATTATATATTAAAAGTGGAAGGAATTATTAAAAAAGAGTTATTTGAAATGGAAAATTAAATTTTATTTATTTAATTTATTTGACTAGATAATTCTATTTTTCTCTAGAGAAAAATTTAAAATTTATATTACATTGGATCGAAAAATGTGGGGTGTCCTATATTTAGCCACACATGTTATATTTTAACAAACAATCTCGATTTATTCACATTTCATACCAAACAATTATAACTATCCAATCGAATCGAATTCGGTGGAAGTGACATTTTATTTAATATAAAGTTAGTCATTTAGCTCAAAATGCACGAACTGCCGAATTACAAAAAATATTCATATGTGTATAAAAAAACAAATAAATCAATCAAATAGTAGTTAAAATGATTTTATTTGGCTTTGTTGCTAACGACATGAGGTATATTTATAATTGGTAAACTGTAATTAAGTGGGAACATATTTATTGTAACAATCACCCGTGTTTAAGCCTGAGTTGGTACATAAAATATTGATGCCATGACATATTCAAAAAAATTTACTTCATCCATATATGTAGTTGTACAAACAAACTCTTAATTTAAATATCAAGTATCAACAAACTCCTAAAAATAGTATTAGAAGTCCAATCACTTAATTTCAATAATACTATTTTGTTGCCTAATTTCATAATGTTTTAATGATAAAAAATCTAGCATAAAATCTAACTTTGACATCACAAGAAGTTAATTAAAAGGTAGTAGACCAACAAAATAAAAAAAATAAAGAAAATGTCACAGTTCGTCATGGATCTTCCAGAAGATATGTTGTGAAATTCTTTCTCATGCTGCAGCAGATTCTCCACCGACATGGATTGGTTGGATGCTCACATAACCATTTCGACTATAATAGGATTCTATGTTATGGCGTGAATGAT